>JAVKPL010008432.1:0-110352 GCA_032173675.1 Gastrolobium villosum | reverse complement strand
AAAAGGGTTTTATTAATTTCATGTTGAAGTATCCCAAGATTTTTTTCATGGTATCGAGTCTCGCCGTCCTTTGGCACAGGTAGGTTGGGTGTTGCATCATCCACTCTTTAAGCCCAATGGGCTCTCGTGTGAGGGGGCGTGTTGAGATATATAGTCCCACATTGGTTGTATCTGCAACTAATGTGGAATTTATAAGGCCTTGAACACTTTTCACTCTTTGAGTTAGCTTTTGGGATGGTTTATCCCAAGGTTTATAAAAAATTATTAGAAGGTCATACGATTAATTTTGAAAGAGTTTCTTTTATAAAAAAAAGTACAATATATTTGCTCCTTTTATATTGTAATTGTGGCTGGAGCTTATAAACTTTGCTTCATTTAAGATACCTTGTTTCTTTTCCAGAAAAAAAGAAAGATACCTGTTTCAAAATATTTTATTCGTCAATATGTATTCATATGAAATGAAATTAAAGTATTAATAAAGTAAGAAATTTTTTAAGATTTTAAGTGTACTTATATTTTTTAATAATTGAGAATATTGACTTTAATAAGTAAAAGTTTCAAACCATTAGTATTTCAAAATGAATGGAGGTTTTTTTTTCCCATCTGTTTATTTATATATTGAGGCAAGACAATTAGTGATATCATGAATGTAAAGATTCCTTTATTTTAGTGATATGATTGTTTGGGGTTAGACAAGTATAAATAATGTTGTCATAATAAGTTCCATTGTGTCTGTCTCCATTTTGTCTGTCTTTTTCTAGCACTCAGATCGGGAGTAGATCCTCACATGTGCTAATTAACATGATCATGACATGTGGGACAATCATAACCATACATGGATGAATTAATGATGATAAGGGAGGACAGAGAAAAAATATAAGGATAGTAAGTTACACAATCATCACCATTGATTTAATTATTAATGGTTAAGATCCTACCACATGACATGATCATGTTAAATTACATATGAGAGGATCCATTTCCACTCAGATCATATTCCTTGTCCTATTGTCTGTGTGCAAAGAGTAAAATGAATTAAGTTATAATTAAATGACTAAAATTGTATAAAAGTACGGTGATGTGTTGTAAGTATACGTGAATAAAAAGGATGTATTGGATTAAGATTTGAAAAGATTATTTTATAGATTTTAAAAAATTATCTAAAATTATAGTGACTTTAAAGACTTTTTTAAAATTAATAAAATTTATAATATTTGAAAATGAATTTATAAGATTTTAAAAATTCATATAAACTTTTAACAAAAATTCAAAATTATAAGAGTTAATAACAAAAATAGCAAAGAAATATTTGGTTGGACACAAAGTAACCAGAGAGGAAGTCCGTGATGAGCTTTGGACGGATCTGAGAAGAATCAGTGGTAGCATGACGGGACCCTGGGCTATGATGGGGGATTTCAATGAGATAGCTTCCTCAAAAGAGAAAAGAGGGGGAGCCCCTGTGAATATTGCTAGATGTCAGAAGTTTTCCTACATGTTAAATGACTGCCATATGCTGGATCTGGGTTGTAGAGGCTCTAAATTCACTTGGAGGGGACCCAAATGGCTTCATCTTGATAGAGTCTTCAAGAGACTTGACAGAATTTGTTCAAATGCAGCTTGGAGAACCACTTTTGGAGATGCGGATGTTAGAGCTTTACCAAGACTAAACTCAGATCATAATCCTCTTCTTCTTTCTCTTTTCCCCAATGAGAACCAGTGGAAAGAGAGACCTTTCAGATTCCTGGTAGCTTGGCAGAGTCATAGCACTTTTGTTCACTTTCTCAAGTTTATCTGGAACCACCATACCAAGATTGTCACTTGCCTGGAAAACCTAATTGATCCGCTTAAATCTTGGAATAAAAGAGTTTTTGGTTGTATCCAAGTTAGGAAGGATTACCTTTTAAAAAGAATCCAAGAGACCCAGATTAACCACACCAACCAGCATGATATTGCCCAATCTGATCTTGATTTTGCTCTTCAGGATGAGTTGAATAGAGTTTTAGAACAAGAAGAAGCTCTTTGGTTTCAAAAGGCTAGATGCAAATGGATTGAGGATGGGGATCGTAACACAAGATTCTATCATACAACTACCATAATTAGAAGAGCCAGAAACAAAATTTTAGAGCTCAAGAATGATGAGGGTCATATGGTTAGAGAAGAAGACAGCCTGAACAAGATTATTCATGATTTCTTCACTAATCTTTTTACTGAAGAAGATCACTCCAGACCTTGGGAAGTCACCAATACTTGCTGGCCTGCATTAGAGGAGACTGAGTTGACAACCTTGAAGGATCCTATCTCGGAATTGAGTATCAAGGAAGCTTTCTTCTCCATGAATGCTCTCAAAGCTCCTGGTCCAGATGGCTTCCCAGCTTTTTTCTTCCAAAAAAACTGGGATATTATGAAAAAGCAAGTGGTTGATTGTGTGCATCAGATTTGGGAGAAGCCGGATGAGGTGAAGGATCTAAATAAAACCTTTCTGGTTCTCATTCCAAAACTGGAAAAACCAGAAAAGATTAACCAATTTCGCCCGATTGCTTTGTGTTCTGTTCTTTATAAAGGTATCAGCAAGATTATAGTGAGCAAGCTGAAACCCCTTCTCAACAAATTGATTTCTCCTCAACAAGTCAGTTTCGTTCCTAAAAGACAAATCCAGGACAATATTATCATTGCTCAAGAGATGGTTCACTCTATGAATAGAATGAAGGGGAAAAGGGGATTCTTCACAATCAAAATCGACTTAGAGAAAGCCTATGATAGGATGTCTTGGAATTTTATATATAAGGTGTTGTCTGAGATAAACATCCCAGAATCTCTGGTGAATATCATAATGCAGTGCATCACTTCAGCTGAGCTTGAAATCCTCTGGAATGGTTCCAAGGCTGGTAGCATCCTTCCGAGTAGAGGTTTGAGGCAAGGAGATCCAATATCTCCCTACATTTTCGTGCTTTGTATGGAAAAACTGACACACTTGATTTCTGATGCAATTGCAAAGAAAGAGTGGAAGCCAATGGCAGCTGGTAGAGGTGGACCATCCATATCTCATCTCCTCTTCGCTGACGATTTGTTACTCTTTGGAGAAGCCAAAATTGACCAAATCAAGACAGTAATGGAGTGCCTCACAAAGTTTGGGATCATGTCTGGTCAGAAGGTGAGTTACCCAAAATCTAATATCTTCTTCTCCAAAAATGTTCCAATTGATGTTGCTAATGAGATAGTGAAGATTAGTGGTTTTGCTCAAACTAAAAACTTGGGCAGATACCTGGGATACAGAATGAAACATGGCCGGACTAGTAAACTTCACTATGGAGAGATCATGGATAGGGTTAACAATAGGCTCAATGGTTGGAAAAATCAGTGTCTATCTATGGCAGGTAGAGTGACTCTAGCAAAATCGGTCATCTCCACTATCCCTATGTTCCACATGCAAAACAGCTTATTACCTGTGGGTATTTGTGAAGAAATTGAAAAGAAGCAAAGGAATTTCATTTGGGGAGATACTGAGGTTCATAGGAAGCATCATGCAATCGGTTGGGAACACCTTCAACTCCCTAAAAACCAGGGTGGGTTAGGTATTCTCAATCTCCGCATCCAGAATGAAGCTTTCATCCAAAAGTGTGCTTGGAATATGGTTCAGTCTCCATCTCAGCTTTGGGTCCAAGTCTTGCTATCCAAATATGGCAGGAGAAAAGATATGCTAAAAGAGGTAGTTAGTAAACCTTATGATTCTGACTTGTGGAAAAGCATTTGTAAGGTCTGGCCTCAAATGATAAGCAATACTTCTTGGCAAATAGGTAATGGCAAGAAGATTGATTTTTGGAAAGACAATTGGACTGGTCTCAGCCCAAACCTCCTTGCTCATACTCATACCCTTCCTTCTCAAGAGGTCTTGGACTTAAAGATTAGCAACAGTATTTTCCTTTCTGAAGGAGGCTGGAATGGGCATTATCTTGTGAACCATTTTGACCTTAATGTGGTGAACAAAATTCTTGTCATTCCTCATCCAGATGATGAAGCCGAGGAGGATAGCATAGCTTGGACTAACTGGAACCCTGGGCATTCCATAGTTAAGCTGGCATACAATAACTTGTTAGATTCTAGCAATCCTTCCCCCATTGACTGTTGGGACCGTATTTGGAAGTGGAAAGGCAAGGAAAGAGTCAAAATGCTTATCTGGAAAATGCTTCATGATAGAATGCTAACAAGAGAGTCAATATCAAAGTGGAGTGGTAGTTCCAATAAGTGTTTTTTCTGCCCTGAAGTGATTGAAGATTGCCTTCATGTGTTTAGAGATTGTTGGAAGGCAAGAAAGTGCTGGTTGTTGCCCATGTAGCACCCTCTTCCACCGAGTTTCCTCACTGTGATTTCTTTTAGGGAGTGGATGATTCTGAATCTCACTTCAAACAACAGCAACCTCAAGGATTGGAGAGACTCTTTCTTTACCACTTGCTACTTTTTGTGGTTATGGAGGAATAAGGAAATTCACGAAGAAGGTTTCCAGCGTCCTGAGGATCCTTCAAAGGCTATTGCTGTAGAAATTGAGGAAAATAGGTTCTGTTTGGCTAAGTTTAAAAAAACATTTTCAGGAACTTCTCATTCTCAACTTCCTACATCGTGGATTAGGCCTGCGGAGGACTTTCTGAAATTAAATGTGGATGGGGCTGTGCAAGGTAATCGGGCAGCTTGTGGTGGTCTCTTGAGGGATAGGAATGGATTATGGTGTGGCGGTTTCTCAGCCTTCATTGGCTCTTGCATTCCTCTGCATGCTGAACTTTGGGCTCTCCTTTATGGACTTGATTTCGCCTGAAAGCATGGCTGGAGGAAACTAGTGTTGGAAACTGATTCTTCTCAAGCGTTTTGCCTTCTTACCAATCATGGTAATGATACTCGAAAGCTGCCATTGGTAGCTAAGATTCGAGTCTTTTTAATGAAAGAGTGGACTATCTTATTGAATAAAATTCCTAGGAGTAGCAACACCTGTGCGGATTGGATTGCGAAGAAGGCTTTGGATGATTCCTTTGGGCTCAAATCAATCTCCTCCCCTCACAGCGATCTGTTAAATCTTCTTGCTGCTGATCTTTTGGATCCGGGTCTGAATAAGGTGGCTGCTAGGAGAAATACAGGATGATGCTTGTTCCTGGCTTTCTGCTAGTGTTTGATGTTTTGTTTTCTGCTGTTTCTTGTTCTGTTTTTTTCCTTCCTTCTTGTTTGCTTTTCTTTTATTTTGTGGGGGCATTGCCCCTTGCTGTAACCAAAAAAAAAACGACAAATGAAGACATGACAGAGAAGATTGCTTGCAACAACATTAAAAAAAAAAAACCTCCTATATAAACGTTTCAAAAGAAGAAACATTAGAAAATATACATTCTGATTAACCAAATTAGTCCTTTCTTCTTTCTTTGATTTTTAGTAATCACTATATGTATCTTTTCTTTTCCTTTTTTTTTTTTTTGGGTAAGTCTATTGGTACCTTTTCAATATGGGTAGCGTTGAACTCCGATGTAATATTAAACTATTATAAAATTAACTTTTCAATATAATATGTGAGGTTGTTTTGATTTTTGTGTACCGGGACAAAAGTGTATAGCTATTCAAATGGTGATAAAAAACACAAAAATCAAAAAATTAAAATAACGTTTTAAACAAGTTTTTATTTTTTATTTTTTTTATGATCAACCCCAAAATTTGATAATACAAATTCTGTTTCAATATTCTACAAAAGCACATATATCAGGGCTCTTTCACCAATTTGGAGTTTTTTTGGTTTAAATATACTAATTTGGTATCTGATTGGGAGATATTACCATTTGGGGTCTTTGAGTGCTGCATGGGGGACCCAGGGACTTTAAATGACGCTCCCATCCATCCCCCGGCGGCACTCATGTGATTTGTTTTTTTTTTTTTTTTTTTTTCCGAAACCACTGTCGTCTATTGTCCCTCACGGTACCAATTAATATTTTTTTTCTTCACACTACCGCCCCTACCCCCTACGGCACTTAATGTACCCATTATTTCAGAGTTTTCCTATTCCAAGTTAACTCTAATGCCACAGTTCTATAGTCCTGTTTTCCTTTTCTAGACCTCGAAATGACCCATTAGCATATTAGTTGGTGGTGGTGAGACATGTATAATCTTCTTGTTTTGTTCATTAATTAAGAAAATTAAAGACACTGAAAACTTGAAAATAAGCATAGAACATAAGGCATGGTCTTTGAAGAGCTTCACCTGCTTACAAAACTCAGCACCGTCACTCGGATTGACCCCAAAAGCACGATCAAAATCTATCATAACACTTGTCTCTCTCACTTCCCCTTCAGCTTCCTTCTCCAGCGTGCACCTCGCCCTCTCTTTGTTCTCTGTGACATATCATCAAACACCTTAGCTACAAAAACACACCACAAACCAAAAAGAGTTATAAAGAGAAGTACTCTGAAGTGAGTTTCAGATTGAAAGCATTTCTGAATCTCTTCATATTGATAGAAAGGAAAAGTAAAAGTCTAGTCTATAAACAGTACAATGATCTGACTATATAGAGCAAAACTAAAAGCAAACTAAGACTTACTTAACAAATAACAAACTAACTAACTAATCTGTGAAGAGTAACAGACTAACTAATAAGAGATAACAAACTAACAAACTTGCCAGCAAATCAAGTAACAAACTAACTAATTAATAAAATTAAAAATATATATATAATACCCTCCCTCAAGTTGGTGGGTGAAGATCATGCAGCCCCAACTTGAAAATAAAATCATGAAAGGAGGCAGGATTCAAAGCTTTTGTAAAAACATCAGCAAGTTGTTGAGTAGTAGAAACAGGAAGCAACCGAAGGAGACCAGAAATGATCTTTTCTCTAGTAACATGACAATCTAACTCGATGTGCTTGCTGCGTTCATGGAACGAAGGATTATGAGCTAAATGGATGGCACTTCTGTTATCACAATAAAGATTAGCTGGCTGTGTTACAGGAATCCGAAGATCATGAAGTAAATAAGTAAGCCATTGCAGCTCACAAGTGACCGTTGCCAAAGCGCGATACTCAGCTTCTGCAGATGAACGAGAAACAGTACTTTGCTTCTTTGACCTCCAAGAAATAAGGGAAGAACCAATGAAAACACAGAATCCAGTAGTGGACTTCCTTGTATCAGGACAAGTTGCCCAATCAGCATCAACAAAGGCTGCTAAGGCTAAAGAATTATTAGAAGGAAATAATAAACCTTTAGCTGGAGAAGCCTTTAGATATCTAAGGATCCGAGTGGCAGCTGTATAATGGTCCTTCATTGGTGTGGCCACAAATTGACTTAATTGTTGCACAGCAAAAGAAATGTCTGGCCTTGTATTAGTTAAATACAATAGCCGACCTATTAATCGTCGATATGCAACAGGATCTGAAAACAATTCACCTTGATGTTGCTGTAAACGTAAAGAGGCTTCCATAGGAGAAGAAGCCGGTTTAGCATTTACCAGTCCAGCCTCAGAAAGTAATTCAAGCACATACTTCCTTTGATTCATAATCAAACCAGATTTTGATCTAGCAATTTCCATCCCAAGGAAAAAATGCAAAGGACCGAGATCCTTAATTCTAAACAGACCATCAAGATGCTGTTTGATGGATCTAATATGATCCATGTTGTTGCCAGCTAGAATCATATCATCAACATAGACCAAGAGACATGTGAAAACCTCACCCTCTGCCTTGGTAAACAAAGAATGATCAGCACTAGATTGAGTGAAACCAAGGTTGCAAAGTTCCAAAGTTAACTTAGCATTCCACTGTCTACTAGCTTGTTTTAAGCCATATAAAGACTTTTGTAATTTGCAGACCTGAGTCTCTTTAGTGGATGTAACACCTTCAGGAATTTTCATATAAACTTCCTCTGATAAATCCCCGTGAAGAAAAGCATTATTAATATCAACCTGTTCAAGGAACCAATTCTGTGCTACTGCAACTGAAAGTAATAACCGGACTGTGGTGAGCTTAGCCACCGGAGAGAAAGTCTCAAAGTAGTCTACACCTTCCATTTGGTTGTAACCCTTGGCAACTAATCTTGCTTTGTGTCGAGCTACAGTACCATCTGGATTATGTTTCACCTTGTAAGCCCATTTACAGCCAATAGGATGCTTGCCTTTAGGAAGATCAACAATGGTCCATGTCTGGTTACGGTGAAGAGCATCAAGTTCATCATTCATGGCTAACACCCACTCTTTGGACTGAACGGCTTGGTTGTAGGTACGGGGTTCCACAAAAGAACTCAGATTGTGACAGAAAGAGGAATAAGAGGAGGAACAATGGTCATATGAGACAATAGAAGAAAGAGTATTAGATGAGGATAAAGACATACCTGGAGAGGATTGGTGTTCAGCTGAAGCTGTGGAGAAATTGCATTGAAAATCAACCAAATGCCTTGGCTGCATCCTTACTCTAGTCGATCTCCGAAGATCAGGTGGCTGGCTTTGACTGGGAACAAAGCTGTGATCAGATGATGAAGGAGACAGTGGTGCAGCAATGGATTGACATGGTTGTTGGTGCTCAATTAATGGTGAAGAAACAGAAGAATCAGATGAAGGAGTAGGTAATGGTGAATCATAAAGTGTAGGCATACAAATAGGTAATGTAGTAGATCCCAATTTTGATTGGGAAGAATCATGTTGGTGATTGTCCAAGAGAGGAAATTGTCTCTCATAAAAAACAACATTCCTTGAGACAAAAATCTCCTTGGATTTTAAATCATACATAACAAATCCTTTGGTTCCATTTGTGTGTCCTAAGTATATGCACCTTCTGGCTCTAGAATCAAATTTGGAGCGATGAACCTGAAGGCTAGAAGCAAAGGAAAGACAACCAAAAGTCTTAAGATGAATCAAAACAGGTGGTTGATTGTACAACAATTCATATGGGGATTTATTGTGTAAAATTGGTGAATGAAGCCTATTTATGATATGAATAGCATGCTGAATACAATAACACCACAGATTTTTAGGAATATTTCCTTGAAAAAGTAATGCCCTAGCTGTGTTTAATATATGTTGATGCTTTCTCTCCACAACACCATTTTGTTGTGGAGATTCAACACAAGTGGTATGATGCAAAATCCCTTTTTGAGAAAAGAAATCTGACATTAAAAACTCAGGGCCATTATCACTACGAAATATCTTAATAGTGACACCAAACTGATTTTCAACTAAAGTAACAAAATTTTTAATGTGAGTCCTTGCCTCAGATTTTAATTTCATCATAATTCCCCATGTGAACCGTGTGTGATCATCGACAATGGTTAGAAAATATTTATGACCATGAATTGAGGGAGTAGAGTAAGGACCCCAAATATCAATGTGGACTAAATCAAAGGCTTTATTACTGACTGTAAAACTGGAAGGAAATGGCAGTTTCTTTTGTTTGGCAAAGTGACAAATATCACAAGAATTGTCAAGATTTTTACAGGATATGAATGGAAATTGAGTCACCATTGACTTTATTACAGAAGAAGAACAATGGCCTAATCTAAGATGCCACAAATCTATGGTGCAGGGATTGACAGAAACAGTATTGGTGAGTTTTCTATCTGGAAGAGGTGTTGTCTTTGAGTGATTGACTTGAGTAAGGATATACAACCCTCCAATTAGCTCAGCTGAACCAATCATCTCCATTGAAGGGTGTTGTCGAATGATGCATATAAGTGGCTGAAAAGTGAGACAACAATTAGTTTCTTTTGCTAACTTGGTAACAGAAATCAGGTTAACATTAAAGTTTTCAACATAAAGAACATTTGACAAAATCAGTGTTTGTGAAATTATAACAGTTCCTGAAAAATAGGAATACACCTGGCTTCCATTAGGTAAGGATATGGCTATTGGCTCAATCTTTTTGGCTAGAATCAGATTTCCAAAGGAGTGAGTAATATGATCAGTGGCTCCTGTGTCTAGGATCCACTGTATCACATTATTACCTGAAGATGGACTTGGTTTATGCTCATTCACTGCATTGACCTTGGATGCATTGTTGGATTCCTTGGTTTGCACCGAATTGCTGACATGAGAAGGTACCTGAGATTGCTGCTGTATAGACTGATATGTCATGGATTTCTGAATCATTTCCATGATAGCATTATACTGATCTTGAGAAAATTTGTCTTTACTTTCTTGAAGAGGAGCAGCATTATGTGAATTACCAGCATCATCATATGAACTCATCTCTTCATCATGCCCAGTTACAACCGAATTTGCCTTGTGCATAGCCTTAACTCTGTATCCTGGTGGATATCCATGTTTCTCAAAACATGTGTCCACGGTATGATTTGTCCTTCCACAGTGAGTACACAAACGAGGAGAAGAGGATCTGCCACGACCAGTGCCATAAGCACGTCCTCTTCCTCTATTGTTAGACCGTCCCCTTCCTGTTTGTTGTTCTATGGGACTGAAGAACACTTTAGAATTTCCATCATTGGAATTAGGCACCACATTCTCCAGATTCATCTGTCTTTCCTGTTGAGTGATTAAGGAGAAAACACGATTTATTGAAGGTAGGGGATCCATCAGCATAATTTGGGATCTTACATGAGTGAATTGTTCATTAAGTCCCTTGAGAAATCGAATGGAATAATCTCGGTCTCTTATACCTTTTACCTGAGAAGAGATGGTACAACAAGGCTTAACACACTTGCAACTAGGTGTTGGTTGTAGAGATTCTAACTCATCCCATAATATTTTGAGTTGAGTGTAGAAATCTGAAACTGAATTTTCTCCCTGATGCAGACGAAATATTTCATCATGCAAATCAAAAATCCTAAAGATATCACACTGAGAAAATCTTTCCTTAAGATCTCTCCACACATCTACAGCACAATCCATCCAAAGAATCGACTGAGAGATTGAATCAGTAATGGATCGATGCAACCATGACAAAACCATGGTGTTGCATCTTTCCCAAGCAGCATACCTGCGAAGATCCATCAGATCTGGTGTTGAAATGGATCCATTGACAAACTGAAGCTTATTCTTGGATATCAGGGCCATCGTCATCGCTCTTGCCCATCCATGGTAGTTACCTCCATTCAAGAGTGTAGAAACTAAAACGAGAGATGGATTCTCGTTCGGGTGGATGTAAAACACACTATTCGGATCTGAAAAATTTTCTGGTGCATGCACTGTGCTCATGTTCACAGCTGCTTGTGTAGCCTCTGAATGATTTTCTTCAGAGTTCTGGAAAGAAATTTGATCCACCATAGAAGTAGATCCAAGAAAAAGAAACGAGATCTGAGAAGAAGAAGAAGAATGGAAAAAGAAGAAAAGAAACGTACACGGAAGCGTCGAATATCAGAGCCCTAGGTGCTCTGATACCATTTCAGATTGAAAGTGTTTCTGAATCTCATCATATTGAAAGAAGGGAAAAGTAAAAGTCATGTCTACAAACAGTACAATGATCTGACTATATAGAACCAAACTAAAAGCTAACTAAAACTTACTTAACAAGTAACAAACAAACTAACTAATCTATGAATAGTAACAGACTAACAAATAAGTAATAACAAACTAACAAACTTGCCAGCTAAGCAAGTTAGTAACAAACTAGCTAATTAAAAAAAAATATATAATAACCCTCGTTCATGAAATTTTCAATTTATGCATGTGGGTCCAGCCATTAACATCAATCGAATTCCGTTTCTGGGTGTTCGTTGGTGATTTAACACGTGTTTCATTGAGATTTTAATCGACTAATTTAAGTGCATACTTATTTGAGAAGATTTAAATTTAAAATAAAAATTATTTCATGTTTGATTACTAACGGTAATGTCAAGAGAACTCTACTAAACAGAGAAGGGAAGCTTGCTTGTTTGATCAGGACTGAGCTTAAAGAGACGAAAGGGAAGGAGAAGAGACAAGGTTGACGGAGGAGAACTGAAGCATGGAAAGTAACCGAGAATCTCACAAGGTGAAGCAATCCGAGATAAAGCAATAAGAATTTATTACATTAGCTTTGTGCAAGATGTCAACGTTCGATAATTACATTATAATATAATAGGGATTTAATTTAATATTTACATTTAGTTACACAGCTGTACAATTGTTATCGCCCCTTGCCACGATAATAATGACGATGATGATGATGGCTGAGCTATTGATACACACTGGCCGTACAAACCTAGCCTGCTACTCCTTGTGAAGTTCCATAACCATGCTTGAGAGAAATCTATGACCAAGACAGAGAGAGAGAGAGAGAGATTAAGAACAACCAAAAGCCCCGGCAATGCACAAAATCTCATAATTCCCAAGTGTTATCAACTATAATAAATATGTTTAATATGTTGATCCCTAGAGGTTTGACGACCTTTTGAATGTCCTTGAGAGTATAAAAAGATTCTAATTGAATCCTTAAAATTAGCAAATGCTTCTCATTGAGTCTCCATCAATGACCACTTTTGTCAGACATCCATTCATTCAGTGCTACTGTGGCCCCCCACTTTGTCTGCATAGACTAACACATGTTTGTTTTAAATTCTTTCAAGCACCGCCGAGAGTTCATAAAAAAAAAAGACCATTTTCTTCAGTGAATCGCTCCCAAAGAGCGTGTATTTACCTCAGAAAACGCGTGAACAGACTGTGCGAATAGAATCTCAAACAAACATGCTTTAAAAGGTGGTCTCAAATGTTCCATTTCCCTCTCCCTGAAAACAATCACATGACTGGCACATGATATATATTTCCTTTAAAACAGTCACACGACAATGTTTTAGGGGGGAAATGGGCTGATTTGACCACCTTTGATCCACACAAACCGAATGGCATAATGGGAACCACATGAGCTCTCCATTTACCACCTCGTCAATAAATTTGTAGATGTCCGTGCTGGTCGCAATAGGGATCAATTAGAAACATTTATAATTTTAAGAACCCAACTAGAAAGTTTTAAACTAGACTAGGCCAAAAACTTGGTAAAACTATCGAAATTAACATAGTAAATAAACCTAATAAAAGTTTAACAAGAATGAAGCTAGAAAATATTAAGACAATGATCTAATACTGGCTAGTAGCAATTAACTTGGATTTTTAATATTGAAACAATAGCTAAGATTCAAGAAAAGAAAAAAAAATCAGGTTATAGCTTGCTATCTAAAGAAGAATAAATTTACATAGAAAAACACACAATAAAAGAAATGTACCATCATCATGACTGGAAGAGAGTTATAGTTGCAATATAACCATTCTTCATAACCTGATAACATCACCAGAGTATAGATTAGCAGTCTCTTCAAGGCACCATAGTGGACTAAACAAGTAAATTAGCAGGGCACAGTAAGCACACAGAATGACGCACCTCAAAGGCTATATTTTGATAACCATATACAAGAGTAGAACCAAAAGGGTTACTTGCAGAGCCTTGTGTTTGAATGGCCGCTCGCCCACAATCCCCAAGTATTTCCTAAAAGAATCAATTACAAGCAATCATAATTCATACCATAACTTCTATCAATGATTATAAGAAATCCACGTCAAAGCTTGTCACAATTTTCTTCCCCAAATTACTTCATATAATTCAATTAAAGAAGATCTTCCAAAATTCCCCATAAAAAAAAAGGATCTTCCAAGGTGAAACATCACTTATAAGGGCAAACATACAACTTGGAAGGGATAAAAAATCACCTTCACTTGTTCCCATTTTGTGCTAGGTGTAATAGCCCTCGGTTTGCTGTTATTTACTTCCTGAAAAGATCCTCCAACTGCTGGAAAGGGAAAAAATGATTTTATCTCTTTTTCACAACAAAAATTTACATAACTGTAACTTCAAGACCAATCTAAATACTGCAATGCAAATAAAAAAATTCTTACAATCTGAGCCATAGATAACAAAGTTGCACTTAATGTAAGAATTGAAATCAGCATGACCAGGGTAGTTGGTATGCAATACAAACTTCTTGATTTTGTGAGTCTGAAAATACAACAGACATGTAGGAGCTTACGTTGTCAATTGTATCACTGTGTATAGAAACAAAAGGATGAGGTAAGGTGCAAACCTGCCCATCAAATAAGATGTCCAGACCACGAGTAAAATAATTATAGAAGTAATCTCCACAAAGAGTTGTTCGTGGCCGAAGATCTGAGGCAGAATGAATAACCATTTGATCTACCTGCAGAATTAGGAGTCAGAATCTACCAAAACAAAATACTCATTCAAGGAATTTACTAGCTATAAAAATTACAAAATTGCTTTGTACTCAAGGTAGAATTCAGATTCAGCCTCTTTAAAATAAATAGTTAAGTATGTAGTGAACATCAAACTACTCCATGAACAGAGAGCAACTAACAACAATATTATAATTTTGACAGTAAGCTCTGTCTTGATAACTTCTGTTTGACATACCCCAATTCCTAGTTTTAAAACTTGTCAACCACATGTTCACCCAAAAATAACTTTCCAACTACATTTGCATGTATCATAGGGGGTCTAGCAAAGCCTTCTGCTAAAATATTCGGTAGAGAGACCATACAAGAAGAAGTCTGCATGTTCCAAGCATATCCCCAAGCATTTAATCAAGCCTAAGGCTTCCATCTATCTCATATTACACAAGAACCATAAAAAAGTACCATATCTATGCAGCTGTGTGTATAAAAAAAGGCCCAAAATAAAAAGAAACAAAGATAAACTTAGGAAGATGGATAGAACAATCAATTCACATAAGGGGAGTTCTCAAAAGCAGAAGCTGCACAGATTGTGGAATATGACAGAAGCGTGGGTAATTTTGGTTATATATATAATTTTATTTTTATACATTTTTCCTCATTCTTTTCGTACTTTTCATTTGGGTTCATCTGCCACCGACCCCAACTAGTTTGGGATAAATGTGTTGTTGATGTTGATTCTTCCCAAACTCAAAGGGAAAAATAATTGGTGGACCACATGTACCTTCTTGCTTCAATTTTTTTCCCCCATATACCGTCTGTTTTCACCCATCCATCCAAACAAGAAATTTCTCCTTTCGTCAATTTTCCCATCCCCCACTTCTTTCCTCTCTTTTATCCTTAACCAAATCACCAAACAAAAGGGTAGTCTAAAACATGCAGCAGTAATTGCCTAGGTCCTCATATGATCCATTAAAGGTAGAAGGTATTGTTAAGTTAAAATTGAATTGTATACTTGCTGACAGACTTGTGAAATGTACAGAAAGATCTCAATATCAGAAATGTATAAAAGGGCCGACCCAGTTCAATACCCACTCGTGAGTGTTTGGGGAAGGACATACGAGTCAAGCCTTACCCCCGCTTTTGCGGAGAGGCCGAGTCGAAGCCGGGACCTTGGACATCACGGTAAGCATGCTTACCACTGAGCCAAGCCGGCCCTTCAATATCAGAAATGTATAAAGCTTCATAAATTCAATTCTCCACAGTACACCAACAATAAAGACATAGAAAGAGTTTACTCAGATTCTGCAGACATTACTGCAACATATATCAGTTTAATTCCACAAAAAGCCTACAAAATAATCACATTCCATTTAAGAACTAGAAATTCATGGCACCTGCTTTTGATGAATGCCACAGGGACGACCTAGCTCAGTCCACACATCCTGCAGGAAGGATAACATAAACTTTGATTCAGATAAAGAATACAAATCAAGTGGAAGATGACAAAAGAAGAAACAGAAAGCACAGGAAAATACTTTCTGATAGAAGCATAGCTCAAATGGTTTCAATTGTATGTAACATAAAGCTTACCTGTGGAGACGCACCAAAAGGAATGTGTTGAGAGCCAACAGTGAAGTACAATTCTTCCCCCAGCTATATAACAGAGAAAGAACTGAATTAGACGCCAATATTTCAGCCACCTTGCCAAATCAGGCAGAAAGTTTCTCTAAAATGAAGCCAACTAAAGGTGTCATACTAAATAAGCAAAAACAAAACTGATACAGGGCTTAAAGAACCCAAACCTTGACAAGAACCTCTTCCATGTAAATGCTGCCACCAGGTAATGGAGGAGCAGAAGCCTTATCCATTAAGGACCCCACACCAACCTTCTTACCGGAGGAGCTATCATATATAGAAACACGGCACGTAACTGGTGTGGTCCCATCTGGAAACTCCAATGGCAATTCCACTTCCATAATGAAAAGAGACAAACAAAATTAGAACTAGAAAACTCAGTGCAAAATTTCAATTTCAAGACGATATAATAAATACCTCCCCCGTCGTGACAGCAGTCTGTAAACTGACTTGGAATAGGAAATGCAAAGGAAAGCCCCTAAAAACCAAACCAAGAAAAATACAAACCAGAAAATATTAATGTGGACTTGTAGAACAAAAAAATAAAACATAAAAATAAAAAAATTAATGGCAATAATTATGCATTTGACATCCCAGATATGTACCGGATAGAATAGTGTGTAAATGCCTCTATCCTTATCAAAAATTCCAGGATATGTGGGCCCAAAAAGTGCATATACAGCAACAAAAGTAGCTAGAGTCGATGGTCCCCTAGAAGTTGAAAAGATGATCAATAAAGTGTTTTACAATAAATAGATACAAAAGTTAGGATATGGATCTTTTAAAATTTCCCATAATCTTGTCATGTGAGAATTTTATGTCTATCTCTCTGTTTATAGATATTCACAAATTTTGATAGGGCCCCACCAATTTAAGAGCTTTGAAAGAGAGAAATAGACACAAAATCCTCACATGACAAGGTCATGTAAAGTTTTAACAAGAGAGGATCCATTCCCCAAAAGTTTTAAGTCTAGACACTCACCCAATGAGGGAAGTGGAATAGCGCATTTGAAGCCGCTTTACATCAAATATTTCAATAAGTCGCAGTCTCTAAAATAGTATTGGAAAGTTTCATCACGACAAAGTCATCTTGTCATATATGGGTACCAATAAAAAGAAGCACTATACAACAGCTTAGAATGATTGAAAGCATAAGAACTGCTACATATAATAGAGGTTAGAGCTTTAGACAGTAAGAAGCAGCAAAAAAAAAATTCAGAAATGCTCCATCAACTTTTGTGAAAAGCAGCAATATCAGGTTAAAAAAATACAAATTATCTAGCATGGTATTTTCTTGATGGGAAGGAGCATGTATTTGTAACTAAAGAAACAGACCCAACGAAGAAAAAAACCCTAACACTTCAAGTATTCCAGTTCCACCCCAATGAACTTGGAGAAAAGAAAGTATAGCTAAATTCTAAACTACAATTACATTACTCCCACTGTTTTTCATTTGCATGGACATAGTACTGCAAGATCCTTACACAATTTTTCGTTCTTACGATTCTCTTATCAAGTTCTAATATGCAGATAGTATGAACTTAAAATATGTTAGAGAATAATATAAACCATTAAAAAGGCCTTCACTCTACACCTTAAAGTTTTGGGTTGAATTGGTTATTTACATTGTATCAAAACTTCAGTGACCATAAGATCACGAATTCAATCCTCACCGCCCCCCACTTGTGGAATTAAGCATAAGGTAAAACCAAAGAAATTGGGCCTATGCAATATCCACATTTCAAGACCAAAGGGCTCTTACGTGAGGGAGTGTGTTAGAGAATAATATAAACCATTAAAAAGGCCACTCAACACCTTGGGGTCTTGGGTTGAATTAGTTCTTTACAAAAGATAAAACAAACTAAAAACTATTTCTGAGAGTCCTATAACACTCAGAACCCATTTATTTTCTACAGGAATTCTTCACACACTTTCTGAATTTTCATTTTCAAATATATGTCCATTAAATTTAATTGTGTTACGGTAATAATTCATGCGGCCACAATGCTATAAAACCAAAGCATTAGCTATGGCTCCCGTCAAATAAATCATAAACTTAATGTACCAGCTAGTCATCCACTCATGCTTCCTATTAAATACATGAAAAATAAAAAATTCATTAACTGAGCCGCATTATCGCATGTTTTCTCCAAATAAGCACTCTACACAGACACACACACACACTTGGGAATAAATCAATCATTGGCAGCAAAATGAAAAGGGAAAAGAAAACCCACCTGACACCAGGGATCGAAACGGAGATGAAACCCATGATCCGGAAAGCTTATAACAATATCCAACTTCAGAGGCTCCTGCATATACACAAAGTAGGAGAAATCAAGGTAAATGTAAATAAATCTTTTACGAACTAAAACAGCAGATGCCTAACACAGACAAAGCAATCCGATAGTAGTCTGCCCAAAGTTGACGGTCAATTCAACAAAATTGAATAAACTAGCGTGTTTGTGTGAGTTTACACGATCATAGACGACACAGATAACAAGAAATTAAGTCATAATCATATGTTACAAACCTCATCATAATACTTCACATGCACCACATCGTATATGTTAGGCTGCTGCTCTATCTGAGCAAATGCTTCACATATAGGCATTCCTAAACAGCATAAAGAAATGGTGTCAGTAACACACAGTAACAAAATCTCAAACGATAAACGGGATGCCAATAGCATCGACTTCAATTGTGCCAAATAAGCTGAGCTATTGAATTGACACACACAAAAAAAAGTCTCCATGCTACTGAACAACATCACATGACTGTTAATAAGTGATAACCTCATCGGTCCAAAAAAAAAAACTAGAAACAAAATTACTATTTCTTCAACCTAAGTTTACAAACAAGCAAATGAAGAACGTCTACTATAATGCACCACGGAAATTCGATTCGATCAAGTGAACTGAAATTCGGAAATGGATTGGATTCTTCTTCAATTCGAAAACCGAGAGCGACCGATATTCGAATTCGTAAAAGCATCGAACAATAAAATCGGGTCGGGTATGGATAATTACCGAGGGAGAAGGGTCCGATACCGAGACCGGGTCGTAGATCGAGAACGATAGCGCCCATGGCTGTGCCCTCGCAACGCCGTCTGGATCTCTGCAACATAGTTGAAACTGATTGGTAGGGGGGTTGGGGGTATTTTGGAGTTTCTGGTTAAGGAAATCTCTCCGTTACTTTCGGTGATGAAAGCTCGAAAGAACACGCAGGTATTGAATGCTTATATATAGGGTTGGATTGCATTTGATTTGATGGAAAAAACCATCTTCCGTTTTCCTTTTTTAACACTGCAATCGCAAAAGATGCCCCTCTAGCACGTCATCGAAAAATCACATTTCTTTCTTTCATTTCATTCTCTTTTTTATTTTATTTTTATTTTTATGCTTTTTCAACATAACCCACGCAAGCGGAATATTGCCGATCCTTTTCGGAGTCATGGCTCATACATAATTTTCCAACATATAAATTTCTAGAATAAAAATTCTGGCTCATGCGTGTATTCCACCTCTTCTTCTAAGGTACTTACTAAGGTTTCCAAAAGTGAGGTGGAAATTATATATTTAATATAAGAGATAAAAAACTATTCTAATGTTTACAAGGTATCTAAAAAATGAAAACTTGTGAACTGGAAGAAAAATTTCACTCCCACCGATGAAGATGTGAATAAATCTTTCACGATAGAATGGACAAAATATGATTACTTTTGTTATGGCCAACTTATGGGTCTATAGTCTAAAGAGCTCAATAAAGACAAATAATTATGAGAGAAATATGAAAAGAATTTCAATTCTATCATATTATCAGTGGATGGCTCCCAATATTTATAAAAGATTCATAATTTTACTATCTATATATAAATAAGAAATTAAAGTTTGCATTTTTTAACTCTCTTTTAGCTGTTATTGTGTCATTTTTCTTTAAAGTGTATCGTCTATAAATATCTGAGAAAAAAATACTGATCCAACGTTGACTTACCAATCTCAAATCGGATATCTCCATCCTACTCGATCGAACAACTTTAATTACTAAAATATCTTTTGAGTTTGTGATTCTTTGCTTTGTATTTATTTGTTGCATCGCATCTATATGGAATTTTTTTTTTTTTTTTTTGGAAACAGTCTATATGGAATTTTCTCTCGGTTCTTTCTGTGCACTTGTTTTCCTAACATATCATTTAAACATCATTAAGCAATCTCAACCAAACTTTTTTTTCTCTTCTCCCTACATTACTTTTCAGTTCTACCATGAAAGATGCAACTCTATTGCTGTATCTGCAAAAAAAAAAAATAGATAAATCACTGTATTAGGGTTCAAGTTGCAAACCTATTTCTCATTGATTTTTGGAAGATAAATTAGTAAGTTTATTTTTTATAAATAGATAAATCACTAAGTTACCTAACCTTTTTCTTTCATGTAACTATATATATTCTTCTTTGTACATCATGATTTAGACAATGATATTTAATGTTAAAATATCTCCCGGCCCCACTGTTACTTTCAACAATTTAATATGTTAGATTGAATTCAACGATCAAACACATTTTAGTTTATTTTTAAAAAGGATTAATCTATATTAAAATTATTTATTTCTTTGGGATAAAAAAGAATATTAAAAATTTCTCCTTCATTATTATGGTTCTACATAAGCCTGACTTGTGTAGGTTAAACTATAACCTAAACCAACCTACTTGGCTATTTCCATCCCTATTGATTACTAACGGATATCATAAAAATAGGTTCAAATTCCTCAATTTGTGACCTACCATAACTTTTACATAAATTGGAAACTTTCCATTTGAAAATGACTTGTCATGGCCATGGGCTTATGCAAAGAGAAATTAATTTGCATTGACTCTTTTTTTATTATTATTATGATAAACTTTATAAATTATATGTAGACTAGAGACTTGAAATAAATTTAAAATATTAGTTCAAAACAAGAAACACTAATATTTTAATATATTAGAAATACTTTTTAGAAAAGTATTTTACAAAATTACTTTGTTGAGTATATTAATTATATTTATTATTATTATTATTATTATATTTAAGTTTAACATTAATACTATCGTAATGATATACAAGTGTAAGAATAATAAATCTTACACTAAATCTTAACCGTTAATTTTTAAAAAGTGTTTTACAAAATTACTTTGTTGAGTATATGTTAAATTATATTAATTATTATTATATATATATATATATATATATATAAGTTTAACATTATACTATCGTAATGATATTTATATATGGGACAAGATCTTTTTATAAATCTTATACCAAATTTTATCTGTTAATTTTTATATATTAAACAATGATAATTAATTAGGAATTAATAATTTATTAATTAGTATAACTCAATAAATTATAATCTTCTAATATACAGAAATCAATGACTAAGATTAAATGTAAAATTTAGTATTCTTATACCAGTGTAAGTTAATTATGTCCCTTTATATTTATATATATATATATATATAAATATATATATATATATATATATATTAGTTATTTGGAATTCTATTTTTAATATAATAATAAACAAAAAATAATATATAAAGAGCAAGAAAACGTTGGTTGGTGACTTGGTGTATATGTTTTAAGTTTTGAATCGACCTAGCATGATAAGAGGATAGAGGCAAGTTGTCCAAGTCCATGTTTTAATGGTGGGTGTGTGGTTGGCCCCTTTAATTTAATTTTGCCAAAATATGGGCCATTACTTAGTTGATAAATATGTCAACAAATAATTGATGAAAATTAAAACTAGTTGTTATCGAAAAAAAAAATTAAAACTAGTTATTGAATCACTACGTAAGGAGATGAAGCAATAGAAAAATGATTATCATATTCAAATGATCAAATTGGGCTACGGGGCATAGCTAACGTTCTTCTAGCAGAACAGATTGCGATTTTTAAAGGGTTGCAGATTGCGTGACAGTAAGGTTTTCGTAATGTATACTGCGAAAGTGACAGTCTTCGAGCTATTCGAGTTAATTGAGAACTCTTTTATTGATGACTTTTATTATTTTGCGAGCATTATCTGTTAAATTAGTGCGGGGTCAAGATAAGATAGAATAAAATAAGACATAATGAAGTAAAAAAAAAAAAAATTGCATTTTATTTTTTATTTTTTTATTGAATAAGATATAATATTCTTAACTTTATGTTCTATTTTATTTATTTTTAAATTATATTTAATGTAAAATAAAACATTTTACGGTATTGTGTTTCCTTTTGTCTCTCTAGCCAAAAATATGTTGTCTTGGAAGTGGTGTCCGTATTGTTCACATTTGAGAGAAGCGCGCTGACTTTTTAGCTGAACATGGAGCTTTGTGTTCAGACGTGTGCTGAATCTGCTGATTATTCTTGAGAAGTATGCTCTTGGCCTTTCTTTCTTTTTTTTTCTTTTTTTAATATTTCAATTGATTTATCAATAGAGGATTAAACACATATTTTTCATCTGCTGAATTCTTATGCACCAATTGAATTACCATAATTTAATGCCTGGTCTTGAATTTGTTGATCCTGTCCTTCTAGCGGACACTATAGTAGCATGCTCCCTCATGGTTAGCCCTTTCTTTCATTCACTTTTTTTAGATGTACCAGAAATAAAATGATTAAGTTGAGAAATGTTGCTGTTTATTTATTCATATATAAGTAACAACTATTAACTGTATTATCAGATGTTTTTAAATTTAAGTAAAAATTAAAAAATATAAGTTAATTTTTTTTAAGACGGACTACTTAAAGTTATATTAAAAATAAATTTAATAATTATTTTAGAGAAAATTTTAAAAAACGTCTATTTTAAAAATTATTTAAAATCATAATATATGCATAATCATTTAAAAAATTATATTAAAATTAAAAAATAAATTAGTAGCTACATGTGTTATTTATTGCATTTAGCATTTTAACCAGGTTCGTTACCTCATTCTAATGTCTTAGAATCTATTAGAAACTCACAAATGCCTTTCTGTCATTTACTCCAGAATTATTTATGTCTTTCTGATTTTTTTGTTACATATGTCTTTGTGATTTGTAAAATAGTATGTTTTTATATCACATATGCCCCTGTGATTTTTTTAAAGCACAGGGATATATGTGAAAAAAAATCACAAAAGCATAGATGATTCTGAAATAAATTGTAGGAACATTAGTGAACTTTTCCCAAAATTCTATTATTTGCTTTCTCTGTGAAATTGTTCACTTAGTTATGTTGTCTTAGACTATAAAGAACCGAAACTATATTCTTGAAAGTGTGCATAATTATAAATCCTTCTTTGTAGGATCAATGACTATCTCCATAAACCAACACAAGATTTTTCAGCATGCTTTGTCCTCACTCATACACTTCCTGAGAAACTTTTCAAAAGGTCACTCATCACATAATTGTTTCAAGTCAAGCACACTTATTAACTTCAGAGTTCTTAAGTTATGGGCTACCAAAATGTAAATGCATCTTGTTAGTATAGATAGTACGTATTATTTCCTCTAAGTTATCTTCAACTATACAATCTCATATTTGTACAGTTTCTGGATACCTCTCATTTGAGTGTTGATTTGATTCATTTATGTATCCCTTCAGCTAGAAGCCTACCAGGAGTCATTCCTTGTTCGTACCTCATATCTTTTGTACTGGCGATCACTCCTCACCCTCATCAACACCCGAGATGTTTTAGTATTACTTTAACTAATCAAATAGACATCTAATGGAACAAATTATATATCATTAATATTATTATATTATTTATCATTTCCTTATAACATAAAACTAGGAAGTTTGATATAGAGTTCATAGCAAATAGTTAAGAGAGGATAATTAAGGGTTAAGTACAATACCATAGTTATTTATTTAAATGATAAGATATTTATTCCCCTCGCAATATGATTCTTGAAAATTAAAAAAAAAAAAAGTTACTTGAATAACCACATTTATATGGGTCCGAGAAAGTTCAATTTAGATTAATAAGGTTTTTAATAAATAAGTATACATTTGCCTTTTTTTTATTATCCCCTCGGTAATTCTATAGGTTTTCTATGGACTAATCCGAAGTTTAAGGTGAGTTCGGAATTAAGATTTTAAATCCCTCCCAAAGATGATATTAAGGATAATCGAACACATGCTCGCATCCCCATTAACTCTCATGTGCCAACTGAACTATCTTCATTTGGTATACATTTTTCTTTGTTGCTTAAAAGAATATGCAATGTTATCATGGCTATCCGTGTTGCTTGAAAGGTTAAGATGCATCGTTGTTAATCAAGAAAGAAGGCTCAAAAGAACATGCAATGTTGCCATGGTTGTCCATGTTGCTTGAAAGAGGATGCATCATTGCCCATGTGGAAAGAAGGAATGTGAAATGAAGGCATTGGACTAGCAGGTAAAAGAAGAAGGAAAAATAAAACCCTGCATCTCCTATAGGGTGTAAATGGGTTGAGCTTTGGTCTTCCTGGCCTAAGCCTACGTAAAAAATCAGCCTATATGGCCTACTGACCTATTAAAGGCTTTATTTGTAGGCCAAGTCCGGCATATTTTTAAAAATAAGAAAGCCTGACATGGCCTACAGGCCTTGTAGGCCTCCCACTGTAGATACTAAGCAAAGAAAATAATTGTATAGAGCAAAGAAAGTTCCATTCATACATGCATTAGTACTTCTCATAAGAAAAAAATGACAAACAAGAAAAAGTCAACATAATACCTCAGACGAAGCCGAGAGTGAGAAGCGGCGGTGCACATAAAAATTAGGGTTGGTATTGGTACTTTGCCACATAAAATAAATATTAATTTTTTTTATTTTAATAAATTAAATATGACAGCCGACAAGGCTTTAGGCCAGACTTGATAAAACTGACATATGGCCTATTTGTTAAAAAACTTTCTTATAAGCTTAATTCAACTCTACATTCTCTAAATGACCGGGTTAGGCTAGGCTCAATGTAGGCCGGGCTGGGCCAGCCTGGCCCATTTACACTCATAATCTCCTATATATCATATATAAAAAAACATGCTTCACTTAGTTGTTTGTGGATTAATGACCTAAAGGCTCAATCTTGAAAGAAATTATGTATTATTGTACGAGTTTTATATTTCTCATATTGTAGGAGATAAAATTATCCTACAACATGAGAGACATTAAATCCTTATTTTAAATATTAACTAATGGCCTAATTAAATTATATTTAAGACTTTGATGAAATTTAATAAAGACCATGTGATTTTCACATTCAATCTATAGACTTGTGTAGTTAGATAACTAATCCAATATAACTTAGTTTTCAAATGGGGTTAATTTATTTTTTTAGCATAAAATTTTTAGATCAGGTTAGATATCGATATTCCACTAAAATCGAGACAGAACCAATAATCTCTTCAAGAATTTTTTAGAAGAATTAGAGATTGCATTGCCAATGAAGTCCTCAAGTTGAGTTAATTTCTAATTGAAATTGTACAATTATGATGCGTGTAAATATAATGGTTGCTATATATATATATATATATATATATATATATATATATATATATATATATATATATATATATATATATATATAGTGGTTGTGATAGTTAGACTTGTAAGTTGTGTGAATTATCATTACAATAAAAAAGGATATAATAGTCTATGTTATTTGGGAATGAATCCTCTCATGTTAAAATTTCATATGACTTGGCTATATAAATTTTTTTTGTCTATCTTTTACTTTACATGACCAGATCATAAAAAATTTTAATATAAGAAGATCCGCTCACATTCTATTTTGTCATGTGCATCTAGTGCACCAAATGAACCTCAGTGTTAACTCTCTATATGCATGAAAATATAATGATTATGATAGTTGGAATTAAAAGTTGTGTGAATTATCATTCGAAATTGTATTTTGTTTTTCAACTGGATTATTCAGGTAGCTAGTCATTTTTTTCTGTCATTATTTTTACATGGAGCGTTAATTGAGCCGAGTTGGAAATTAAGGTATCGTCATTTTCAAATAAAATAGTATTTTATTTTTTTCTGGAAATTAAACTTCAACAATCACCAAAGGCATAAGAGCCTATCAAAGAAACTATATAATATATCCATTGAATCATCAAACCAAATAGCATGTCACAAGTTTCGCATAGTTTGCAAGAGCACTTGCTACCCTATTATAATATATATTCTTGTGGAACAAATCCACAATCAAATATAGGAAACCAAGAAGCCAATAAAGTACATCCCGTAGAATATACTATTTAGCAACAAGTCCGTTATATTTTTAATCCCTTGTACACTTGCTTTGCGTTGTCCTCCAAGAAAATAGTGGTTAACCCCATTTCCATGCAAATTTCACTCCTTCACGTGGCACCATTAGCTCCCCTTTGTATGTATTTCCAACACCCTCTAATTCTTCATGGCTTTTGCTGTTAAACTCCCAAGTAATCTTTAATTACACTCCTAGCACCATAAGCCATTCAATTTCTGCTGAGAAGACCTTAGCATCAACATAGTTTTTGAACACATTTCTATTCGGTTGTCGTCATTGTTGATGGGTTTGAGTCCCCTCTCCACTTCAACTAGGGTGATTCTTTAATAAACTCTAGGTATATGGTTGCAAGTTCAACTGTGTTGATAGAGTAATGTTATATCTTCTTAACAAATCTTTATACATCTTTAAAATCATTTAAAATAGTAAGTATTAAATAAAGTATAAAGCATTTAATGCATTAGTAATTTAAAATTAATGTTTTTTTAAAAAAATTTATTGAGATATTTTTTATTATTTTTTTGTAGGATGACGATATAAAATTATTGTTTCAAATAACTTCAAGATTTTATTCATCATTAAGAGATTAACATTTATAAGTTTATAACGGTTACCAAATAACATGTGACCTTTACCCTTTATTTTTGTTCCACTCTTGGATAGCATATCTAACCTTGAGAAACTAAATTCTCAATTGGGAGAGTTGTGGAGATGAATGACCTTGATGCAAAATATCAGATCGGTGACAATTGACAAAGCACGTAGCCCCCCAAATTTTGGTTGTTGAAACTCGACATATACTCTTTGCATGCATGACTAAAAAAATTATATCGGATACTCAACCGTAATTGGTAGTAAAAAAAAAAATATTATAAGCTACGCAAAAATTACTTAGGAGTTTAAATAGTGAAATTGTTACTATGAGAAAAAATATTTAATTATTACTCCTCACCTGAAATTGCATGAGCAATTATTTGCATAATTTTACAACAAAATATTTAAGTTTCTATTTTCCGGGTTCAAATCAATCCTTATATATATGAAATTTCAAATCTCAATTATGAATAATATTTTTTTAAAATATGAAATCAGTTTTAATATTGCGATATTAGTCAACATAAAGCTTATACATTCACAAGTAAAAGATGGGCGGCGAGTATTTAATATATGTGTCGAGTACGTGCTGGCTAATGCTGAAGTAGAATTTCATTAAAAAGTTTTAAAGGTTTATTAAGTGATGAAAGTAAATGTTTAATATATGACTAGGCATATAATTACTTGCATACGTTGTAATGTTTATGAATTCGATTTTAGTTTATATATTAACTCTTTTAATATAATAGGAAACGAGTGAATGATAATTTTATAAGGTCATGGTGGCTTTACAACTCTACCAATTAGTTTTTTTTTTCAATTTAAAAAAAATAAAAATAACAATCAGGTAGCTGATCACATCCTTTCATTTACTATAAACTATCTAACTTCGGAAGCTCAGCTTACTTTAGAGCATTTATTTGTAAGTTTTGAATAAAAAATTCAACGTTTCATTTTTTTCCTTTATCTTTCTTTTATCCCTTACCCTAATAAAGATTCTTGCGTCCCGTTGTAATAACGGAACCACCATAAATTCCAACTCAAGTATAATTTAAGTTAAACAACAAATCTAACCCGTGAGAGAGAAGGAGACAAACTCAATGGTAATCCTTATAATTCTAACTTTCTAAGTAACACAATTCCCAAGTCAAACCAAGCATTTAATATGGATAACATCTTAACATAAATAATGCCAGAATTCTTGACAGGCATCATAACAGTGACGTAATTATCCTGATCAGCCAGAGAGAGTAAAACCTTATTTACAATTATGTAAAACCCACTTTTTAGTAGCTTACTCACTTTTCTTGTGCAATTTATCTTCCTAATATTCAATGGCAAAGAATAATACACGCACGCAGGGACGTCAATAGTCTAGTTCTAGCTGGCATAGTATGAAATCATATTTTTTAAAGAATATTCTACCTAAATTGCCGAAAAAATTATGCCGTGCCAGTTTTAGAAAATTACCACTTAAAAGAATCCAATGAATAGATGGACGGGAAAGCAAGTAACCAAGCAGAATAAGAAAGTGCTTAGTTGAAAACATTTAAATTATGAAAACAAATTGTAGTATGGTTTTGTTAAACAAAAACATAGGAGTTGGACGGTGTTATTTGGCGTTGAACAAAATAACCAAGTGGGTCCCACATTGGCTGGCCTTTCTTTGGCACCCACTAACCACGTGGTGCTCGAGAAACACTGAATCGCGTACTCAAAAGGAGTCGCATTTGACGATTCACAATTTTGAATTCCAATACACTCGTACTAGATTAAAATTGAAAACCATTAATTAATATTGTTAGAAAAGGTAGAAAGAAATAAAAAAAAGGAAAAAGACTTAGAGGAGCTTCCCACGTTCAACCAATCCTGAGTAACCATGTCGTCTACCTTGTTCTCACTCTGGAGTCAGAATCCAACACTCTCTCTCTAAAATCCATTGGGGATCTCTTTGCTTTTTTACACGAAATTACCATCAAAACAAACACTGTCTTGTTACATCTGCACCCAGTCCAATTCCATGTTTCCACTCAACACCACACCACGCTTCAATTTCTACCAATACTAGGGTTTTCTTTCTTTCTTTCACGCAACTCAAACTCAAACTCAAACTCAAATTCATGTTCTCCAATTATTGATTCTCTCTCTCTCTCCGATTCGATTCGGTTAGATTCGATTCGATCTTCCTATGGAACAACCGCTTCAACCGGAAATAGACTCGAGCCTCGGCGCTTCCGAGAGGGCGGCGGCGGAGGTCTTGAGCCGCGGTGTTAGGGATTTGGAGGAATCGAAGCTCGTTGGAGCTCCTGTCTCGCTCGCTCGCGATGTTGACATGGCGGAGAGAGACGGTGGTTGTAATTTGGAGGTCACCGCCGTGGACGGTGGCGCCGTTTTGAAAAGGAAGCGGGGTCGACCGGCGAAGGGGATTCCGAAAATGAGTCCTCCGTTGAGGCAGAAGAAGGACGATGAGGATGTTTGTTTTATATGCTTCGATGGTGGGAGCCTCGTTCTCTGCGATCGCCGGTGAGTTATGATGATTTAGCAATTGTTTCACTTGGTGGTTATTTATACGGAGATTCGGGGACCTTTAATTGATCTTTTTGATTTTGTCTTTGTGTTTATAAATTCTATCTCCACTTGGCTTTTAGCTCGCAATTAAGGTGGCTTATGCGTTACTGAATTGTAATCATTCGAGTCAATATTTTGCAGTATTTATTTATTTCTCTCTCTCTCTTTTCATTTCCTTTTTTAGGGGTTGTCCAAAAGCGTATCATCCCTCGTGTATTAAGCGAGACGATGCTTTCTTCCGTTCAAAGGCCAAATGGAATTGCGGTATGTTGCTTCTTAAACTGCGTTTGTTCTTACTTGTCTTTACTTTGCTGGCTTACCATTATTAACATGCAATTGGATTTAATTTCGTTAACCTGATTTGATTTTTGAAATATAGTTCAATTCCCTATGCACGTGTCACTTCTTTGTGTTTTTGCTGGAAACGTTTGAACAAATGTCTTATATTTATACAGAATCAAATCGTTATTCTCTAACGCTATTCATCTATTATCTCGTTTAATAGTCTCGTAATTATTACATTTGCCAATTAATGCACACTCACTCCTTATTTTTGAGAAGTCAATCGCCTCTATTTGTTTCGGATTTTAGTAATTTAGTATGTATTTTAATGAACATTCAATTTTGTGCTACTCAGGCTGGCATATATGTAGCAGTTGTCAGAAGGCATCCCATTATATGTGCTATACTTGTACGTATTCTTTGTGCAAGGGATGTACAAAAGATGCTGATTTTGTCTGTGTCAGAGGAAATAAAGGTTTATGTGGAATATGCATGAGAACGATAATGCTGATTGAGAACAGTGCCCCGGGAAACAAGCTAAACTTTTTTATCCGTGCTGGTACACTCATACTATTTCCCCCCTGCACTCCTCTCTCTATTTCGTATGTATGCCAGGAGAGGAAAAAAGGTGTGTGGGGGGACGGGGAGTTTACTTGATGTTGAGTTATTGATTCATTATTCCATGATGGTCTAATCTTCATCTTTTTTCTGCCCTTGTGCTACTCTTACAGTGTGAAGTGGATTTTGATGACAAAAGCAGCTGGGAGTATCTTTTCAAGGTGTATTGGATGTATTTGAAAGGGAAGCTATCTCTAAAGCTTGATGAGCTCCTTCGAGCTAAAAACCCATGGAAAGGTGATGCTCCTATTAGTTGTAAGGTTCAAACTCCCCTTGAACTTTATCATCTTAAAGATGACAAAGGTTCTGGTTCTGGTTCTGAGAACTCCTGTATAGACATAGAATCAAATAATTTGAAAAGCAAGAAGTTCAAGAGACAGCCGCAGCTTCTTAGTAAGGGAGATTGCTTTGATAGGATAAATTCAGGTGGTGACAGCATTGTGTCTTTGCCTGAATGCCCAAAATGGGCATCAAAGGAGCTTCTAGAGTTTGTTGCACATATGAAAAATGGTGATACATCACTGCTGTCTCAATTTGATGTCCAGACTCTCTTGCTGGAATATGTAAGGGAGAACAATCTTCGTGATCCTCAACAGAAATCCCAAATTGTTTGTGACTCTAGACTAGTAAATTTGTTTGGAAAAGCTCGTGTTGGCCATATTGAAATGCTAAAGCTCCTTGAGTCGCACTTCGTTATAAAAGACAATGTCCCAACCGTAAATACTTTTGGAGCAGGAATTATTGGTGCTGTTGCCAGCGAGCGGGAGGCCACTGACAATTACAATAAACAGTTGATGTTAGTTAATGATACGAGATGTAAAACACATAACAAAGCTGGTGTGCTAGTGCCACAAAATAATCCAGATGTATATGCTGCAATAAATGTTGACAACATTAACTTGATCTACTTGCGGCGAAGTCTGATGGAGAATCTAACTGAAGATACTGAAAAGATTCATGAAATGGTTGTTGGTTCATTTGTGCGGATAAGAATCTCAAGTGGCGATCAAAAACAAGATATGTATAGGCTTGTCCAAGTTGTAGGTATATGAGCTTTTACAACATACGATACTCAGGGTAAATTTCACTTATTGTAAATTGCATAGGACTTGAAACTGGTGTTGGTAACTACTTGTGCAGGTACAGTTAAGGTTGCTGAACCTTACAGAATTGGCACAAGAATGACTGATATTAAGCTTGAAATTTCAAACTTAAACAGGAAGGAGGTCATATCGATAGATGAGATTTCAAATCAGGAGTTCTCTGAGGTGAATGGGATTTTACTTTAATCATATTTCCTTTTGTGGATTCTCTAGAATGTGTAGAAGATTTATGTTTCTTCAATGGGCATTTGCCGATGGTTAATAACTTAATATATTTATTTCACGTCCAGGATGAATGCAAGCGCTTGCGTCAGAGTATACAATATGGGTTCTCAAAGAGATTGACTGTGGTTAGTGTGTATATTATGTCAACTTCCGTTAAGTATACTGTATTTTGTGTGAGTTCAAGATGACTGTTTTTGTTGGTTGTAGGGAGAGATTCTGGAGAAAGCACTGACACTTCAAGCAATTAGAGTTAATGATGTAAGTTCCTTTCTTTTCTTTTTGAAAAAAAAAAATCTGGTATAGAAATAGAATATGGTTCATGATTAATGCTTATTTTTATTGTAAGAAAAACTCAATGCATAGAAAATTATATAGAAATTTAATAGGGTACCCTATTATGTGTTAGTTAACTACATCCACCCTTATCATTTGAATGGCATACCTTTTATTTGCCACTTAACAATTGCCAAGTGCATTCAATATGTGAATTTGGTGAATTTTTTTGGTATAAACAGCAATTCTCTTTTCATTATTTCTCTCTTATTTTATTATCCAAGTAATATATATATTCGAGCATGGTCTATGTCATACTTTAATATTGTATATTTAAAATTTTATTAGGCGTATTGTTTGTCTAAATTTAAAACTTTGTGCTCTTTTATTGATGTAGTTGCTGGAGGCTGAGATATTGCGGCTTAATCATCTTCGTGATAGAGCAAATGAAAAGGGGCATAGAAAAGAATATCCTTTACCTCTTCATACTATACTCTCTTTTATACTCCTCTTCCAATAGTATAAATTGTGGGTACTGTATAATGCGTAGTTTGATTCTACAACTATTCATTATCCATAGGTGAAATGTACGCGTAAAAATACGGACAAGTTTATGTGAATTAAAAAATTAGGGATACCTAGATGAATGAAAGTTATAATGTTTGGATTTCTATGGAGGCATAACATGCTAAAAAATATTGTAGTTTTATTTATTCATTATTCTGTTTTATTTTATCTTGTACATGTATCTATTCTTGCTTAACTACATTTTTATTTACCGTTTCTGTTAAATATATAATGCATAAATGAATCTGCACTCATGTGATATGGTGCAATATTTTGGTTTTAACTAAGAATTGGACATACATGGAGATGGAGTTAATATTTGTAAACAATGGAGAAAATTTAACGAGTGGGTCAAGCAATAAATGGGTAGGTGCACATTAGTTGGTGATTGCTTCTCTGCTTATTTATTCATATGCCAAAGTCATGATCAATGTTCCTTGACCAAACTGCACGCACAGAGAATGTGTGGAGAAGTTGCAGCTACTGAACTCACCGGAGGAACGTCAGCGTAGGCTGCATGAAATTCCGGATGTACACTCTGACCCCAATTTGGAGTTAATGTTTGAGTCCGATGAAGATGCTGCAGAGTCGTCAGATGAAAGGAAGCAAGGTAGCATTCATTTACCCTACAGACCTTGTTTTCATGTTTCTTTTAGCAGTTATCCAGACAATGCTTGTCTCATGGTAACTATGACTTTGTCTAAGCAGATGATAGATGCAAAACCCAAGACTTGCCCAGTACCCGAGAGCCAATTGGGAATTTATGCATGATAAAGGATCATATCAACCCTAATGACACAGGAATTGATGATAGCTCTAACTTAGTTGTGACATCAGATGTGTCCAGCGTTCCGGTGGACATTTCATCATCACTCCTCTCTACAGGGATGGAGCTGGCATTACATGATTCTATGAATGACAAATCATGGCATTATCAAGATCCATCTGGGAAGGTTCAAGGACCTTTTTCTATGTTGCAGCTGTATAAGTGGAATGCAAATGGAGGTTTTCCTCCAGATCTCAGAATATGGAGTATAGAAGAGAAAAAAGATAACTCTATATTGTTAACTGATGCACTAAGTCAGAAGTGTTCCAAAAATGTGTCATTGCCATACAACAACCAACTGCTGTCTTTAGGGGCCAGTTTGACATTGGATAATAAAGATAATAGTCAGGATGATGGGAGGAATGCAACAAAGAACGATATTTCAGCAGACAGCCGAATTATTGAGCAGAGTAGGGAACATAAAGTGGATGATACCTCTACCCAGTCTAATGGTAAAGATGAATCTGTTAGGAGCAATGGATGGCTTGACCTGCTGCATGTTAACCCTACCCTACCACCAACTTCCTTTTCTGAGAAATTGAATGGGCATCCTTCTGATAAATTAAGGAAAGGTCATGGGATTGAGGGAAACTCTGAAGATAATGGAAATTATGGCTCGAACAGAACTTCTGATGGTCAGAGTAATAGTGGGCACAGTCATCAGAAGTTATCAGATAGTGAAGAGATTTCAGGGCAATCTTCTGGACAGAACTGGAAACACCCTAATGTAAATAGTTCTTCCAATTGCTTGGTTACCACACCTTCTCAAGTTTCTGGGACAAAAACATCACCACATAAGCTGGGATTTGATTTGAGTTGTCCCCCTTCCCCTCCACCATGTATTACATCTACATGGCAGGCAATCATTGGCGAACCCACTGATTTTGATGAATCAGTTTCAGATCTGTTGGCAGAAGTGGAGGCAATGGAGTCACTTGGTGGCTTGGAATCTCCCACTTCAATCATGAAATGTGGTGAGGAATTGACTGACGGTTCTAAAAATGATTGTCTCAGTTTTGCAGATGGGCTTGGCCCAATGCTTGATGCAGGTAAAGGTGATGCACTGAGCTCCACTGGTGATTTACACTTACCATCTCAATCCACAGCAGCAGAGGAACCATTACGGCTTGGAGATATTCATCATAATCATCATCAAAGAATATCTGGGGAGCATTCCTCAAGAAGTTCTGAAGTTAAGGTGGGTGCAAAGAATGTTAGTTTTTCAGGTAACCGATGGGTGTCAGGATCAGAAAATTCACCCATTGTTCCCTCCCCTGCAACCTTGGGCATGGCTATAGACACCACTTGGAGACTTGGGTCAGAGAATACACACTTGGGATGGGGTGGAATGGATCAAAGAAATGCAAACACAGGTTGGGGAGTAGGACAAAGGGCAGTGCAGGAGAATAGGAGCTCAAATTCATACACTTCTGCAGTAACTTCAGGCTTTGGGGATAGCCAAACAAGACATGGCAGTGATCGACTTTCTGTGCCCAGAGATCGGGGTTTTCATGGTTATGGTAGGGAATCAGGTTCTGGTAGAGGCAGAACTGCATGGAACAGGCAACCAATATTTGGTGTTGGAAATGGAGGCTCATATAGGCCTCTGCCCAAAGGGCAGCGAGTTTGTAAATTTTATGAAAGTGGGTGCTGTAAGAAGGGAGCATCCTGCGATTACTTGCACCCATAATTTTGAATTCCACTAGCATTGATCACATTTGATTTTTGTAATCCTTAACATATCTGAAGTTGGCTCTTTCCAATTGTTGTAATTTAATCTGACAGTAATAGTCAAGTGGCATAATTTTTTTTATATGAAATTACTCTAGCATGATTTACCTCTGTTTTTTGTGATTGCTTATTATCAATTTGTCTGCTCATTTTTTTTCTATTCATTCTATTTCTTCCATTTTAACAAAAAATAAAATAAAATCATTTTATTCTTTTGATACCAATTAGTATGAGTACATTCTTGGTATGAGTTCTCAAACTTTTGTCAATAAATTGTTTGAATTGTGAAATCTCAATGGCACTAATACATTCAATTCTGAATGTAGCAGCTTGCCACATCGGCCTCTGCTGGAGTCAGGTGAGTCGGTTACATTAGAAAACAGAAACTGTTCGGGCTATATGTGGCATGACAGAATTGCTGAAGCTGTTTACAGCTCCACTGTTAGTAACTGTCACATCGGATTTGGTGTTTTTCTGTCTAAATTTTGGTGCTATATCACATAACTTTATATGTTTTCACTTTTTTGAATTTCACATATATTTCTTTTTTCAATGATTTGCCTTTTCCCAACATATCACTTAAGGATAATTTATGTGAATGTCACAGTTCTTGATATTACTGTCAGAAGAATTAGGTGATGATTATTCTCAACGGTCAGCTCAAGAACTTGCTTTGTCAGAAGCTGTTGTTGCTATGCTACTTGGCCTGGAAAAGAAATTCAGTCTCTTCAAAGTCTTAAAAAGAAGTTTCATGAATACAAGCATCAATGCTGTGAAGAGTTTTCAACTGCTGATGTTCAACCAAATTCTGGGAAGGTAGATATGCATTTGGAAACTGAGCAGGATACAGATACTTTTTTCCTTGACTGTTAAGACCCACATCAGGGACAGTTCTCTATGAACTTCTCTCTACTTTTCACTTGGATTTAGTTGAAAACATGAAGAAATATACTTGAAGAAGAAAGCGCTATGATGCTAGACATCATGTGGTGTGGCTCTATGGTGGCAACTTGGCTTGATATCAAGTGGACAAAAATGGTATGTAAAATGAATCTTTTAATTGGTAACTATATGTTATTGGGCAACAATTCGTTATAAGTTGTGGTGATCATGAGATAGAAGTGTAATGGTTTTTTACTGTTTATACTGTATTAACATTACATATACTTTTCAGTTTGGTGAACATTGCCTATAAATTCAGCCTGATTTCTACGTTACATGTTGAGCCTAATTCTAGATGCATGTAAGTTATAATCTTTGCTTTAAAATGTCATTTATTAAAATTTTCATATTTAATCCATTCATATCGTTTCTTTTTAGTAATTTGGATCCATATCTTCCAGTTATGAAGATGGATGTTCACTTTGCATGAGGCCATTAGACCACAGTTGCTAGTTCTGAATTGGCTTTCATTAAAAAGCAAGAATCAAATAAAGAAGGAAATTAATCAAAAGATAGCAGGTGCGCTAAATAGAAGCAAGGTTATTGGTACCACTGCATTCGGTGTGTGAACCCTGATGTCTATTACTGGTGGTATGAATATCTCTCTGTCTTTCCTAACTGTATTCTGGAATGTATAATTTCAATTTGATCAATTTTTGGCTCCAATTTTGGGTATCCTGATCCCTGTAATTGGAGAAAGTGGATTTGCTGCTGCTGCTAGTGCTGCATGAACTGCTGTTGGTTCTCTTGATTTTAAAAACTGCAATGTTAATATAATGATTGATGATCCCAGTAAAACAAATGACATTTCATATGACCTTGCCAAAAGTTAGCTATGCGATACCGTGAGAATCCAAGAACCCAATTACCGAGAGCACTGCAATTCAGAATTGGGGTAATTGGTTTTCGTTTCTGGCTGCTAGTATAATTGAGTTAGATTTCAATATTGCTGTGATTTTCTGTTTCCAAAAAAAATATTGCTGTGATTTGCATTCGGAATTGCCATGTAGCTGATGAAGCAAGGGGCAAACAATGATGATTGACATGGTGATATGAATGTACTTTTTACTGCTTTGGCTTGGACAGCTGCCTTACTTGCAGCGACTGATTTCATAGACAGCACGTGGACAATTGCTACCGACAGGTTTACCTTTATCCCTTGATTATATAGAACTTTTGCATGGTGCTGGGAAAACCATCTACTTTCTTGTTGGTTAATATCAAGTCGGCAATTCGAGGGTTTTAATTTTTGATGGGCAGTTCACAGTGATGTTATTACTTGATTTTAGTTGGGTATGTCAAGAACTTCCTAGTGTCACTGTCAAACGTATCTGGGTTCCCTTTATACCAGAAATTTGCTGTATAAAATTCTTTTCTCCACCATTATGGGAATGCCGATTTTATTTTTATTTTATTGTATTGAACCAATAGCTGAGGAGAAAAATAAGGTTGCACCTTGCTGTCTACATAAAAGTATAAATTTTCATAAAAAAAAAAACACACAATATAAGAAACTTACTATAATGACTGGGAAGAGCTGTAGTTGGCAGTAACACCATTCTTCATCTGCTGCTAACATTATCAAAGCACATGTTAGCAGTCGCTTCGGGGCATCACATCACATTAGCCAATTCTTTTATTTTTGTTTTTTGGTAGTTAGGGAGGGCCAAAACCCCAGAACAAAGCAAATTACATAGGGTTTAATAAACTAAAACTATCGACTGCTCAGAAATATGGAGGCATACGCTGGTATTCGCAGTTGCCTTTATGCTTGTAAACGGCGAGAAAACCATTTTTATCGTAAGGGGCAAGTTTTTGGGATATGGAGGGAGTTATAAAAAAAACTGTGTTAGAGAGTACCGATTACCGATGTCGTATACAAGAAATTTCCGTAAATGGCATCATTTGCAAGTCAATCTGAACATGCGTTATTCTAAGTTTCTAACGATGAACCACATGAACGTTGGTCAAATGTATGTTCCTTTGCAGTCTCCCGTACAAACTTTTATACAAATAAATCATAAGAAATATATTTCTCAGTAACATAAAAATATTTTTATCTCATAATATATAAAAAATTGATGAGATTTTTTTTTCTCTCTCTTTTCTTCTTAGTGATTTTCATTTAATTTCTTATGTGTTGCATAAGATAAGATAAGTTATTTATAAACATATTTCCCATGAATCATACTAGAAAATCTAAGGGTTGCTTGAAGAACATTACGTTTGAATGACAGCTCACACAATCTCTGGTTTTCCTATGAGAATCAATAAAATGATATTATACAAAAAAAAAATAAAAGTAAAAAATCTTTTGATTACTCATCCAAAGAAATACATATTGAAACCTGCCACAATTTTTCCCCCAATTTACTAAACGAAGTTCAAGTAAAGATCTTCCATGATAAAACATGATATAAGGAAAATCATACAATTTTGAAGGTGATAAAAATATCACCTTCACTTTATACTAGGTGTAATAACCCTTTGTTTGCTGTTATTTTCTCATCACCGCAAGCGAGTAGAAAATTGCTTAAAATCTAAGCCGTTGTTAACACATTTGCACTTAATTTATGAATTGAAATCGGCATGATCCGGGTAGTTGGTATGGAAGACAAACAACTTGATTTTTGGGAGTCTGTAAATACAACAGACATGTAGGTTAATTTCCATTGTCGGTTGTACAAAGTCACTACATTAGAAACAGAAGAATGAGATAAGGGGGAACCTTCCTATCAAACAAGATGTCCTGACCACGGGTAAAATAATCATAGGAATCATTACCACAAAGAGTTGTTCGTCAGAATGAATAGCCATTTGATATACGCAAAAGTCAGTATCCATAACAAAATTACCCATTTAAGCAGTTTAGTAGCCCATGATATAACGATTCGCCGCTTTTGCTCTAGGTATAATTCAAATTTAGCCTCTTTAAAATGACTAGCTAAGTAGTTAATTAGGAGAAATAAATCTCTCGTGTTAAATAATATTACTTTTCCATATAAAAATATTGTGTTTATCTTTATTAACATTTATAAATTTTGATAAAGTTTTACCTATCTAAGGAATATTAATGTTTACGAAGAGAAACTCTATTACAAAATTCTCACGTAACCTTGTGTAAAAATCTTATATGAGAGCATATATTGGAAACATTAAATTCTTCCGTGAAAAGTAACAATATCTAACATTTTTCCGATAGAAACTTCCTAACAGTGATTGTGCAGAATTAATTCTTGTGAGAAAAATGAGTATAAATAAAATAAAAGAAGGAATGTTTTATGTTGCTCGATTGCAAAATATAATAGTCTATTGTTTACAATAGGCAATTAGTTATACTTCCTTATCATTGTTACTGTGTTTGACATCTCGCATTATTATTACCATAATTAAATTTATTAAATAAAATATCAACATAAGATAATTAAATTGCATGAAACAAAAAGTTTTACTTTACATTAAAATTAAACTACATTCACGTGTACATAACCCCATCTGATCTGCAAGGAGCATGAAACTCAAAGGAAGAGGTAGCTCTTCTTCCGCTAGTATTGCTCTCACTTAGAATATGTTAAACACAACAATCCCACTTCCAAGCCAGTAAAACATGGATATCTCCTACAACTCCATTACAATGATGAAACACAAGATCTATACCGTTGACTTGTTGAATTGACTATGGGAGTTCCTATCCACGTTACATTGCCTAGGTACTCAAAAATTATAAATATATGAGTCTTAGAAATCTGTTATTGTAACGATCCGAAATTATTTTAAAAAAAAATTGTTCAATTTCATTCCTGTGTGATCCTTTTGATGAAATCAACCATTGGATTTGATGCAATCAACAACGATGAAAAGAAAAAATACCAAGCTTAAAAAGATGATTGCGTTATTAAATTATCACAACCTAGCTCCAAACATAATTTGAATTTTTTCCTTTCTTTAATTTTTGTATTTTTTAGTCATTTTCAAATGTTTGGAACAAAATTAGGTGTTAACAGTTACATGGATGTTGTTCTGGATGCTATTCACTTAGGCCCACCAGATGGGTCCAATCGCTTAAAGCTCATATTTAGAACCTTCTAGAGGGCACCCATGGCAAGCCATAGAGGCTCACCACTGGGGCATTCCCCCTTCTGCACAGCTTCTCCTGTACACTAACACGAGTAGCATGTCTTGTCTAAAGACAAGACATAGCTTAGGACAGCAGAGGGAGGACCAACGGTCTTCCTCAAAAGAGAACTCTCCTCTCTAAATACCCCCTCACACATGGAGGGAAGAGGTTCTTCTTCTTCCCCACTCCCCTCATATGCTGTCATACATACACACTCCCCCTCGAGCACATACATCGGAAGTTCCACTAGTGTCTTGGTCTCTACCATAGTTACTATAGACACCCCTATATCAATATACTTCACCCTCATGGGAGACATTTATGTACCACTTTGAGTCCAGATGTGGAGAGAGAAAATTAACTTTATAATATAACAATAACTCTAGTTATCAACCATCATGGACTCTATGTTACTTGATCTTGCATTATAACCTAACATACTTACCAATTGGACTAAAGGCTAATACATAAGTATATATCGTGATTTCTAAACTCATAATAGATTACATAATCAAATGAAATTTATAGAAAAAGTTTCAGTTACCCATTCAACCCATTTTATAAATTCAAGCACACAATTGAATAGAAGCCAAAAGTCAATAAAATTCCAAGAGTGAATGCAGCTAGCAGGTCATGGAGTAGCAGACCAGAAACCTTGTCCATTGAGCATACCAAACCAATCTTCTAACCCGATAAACTATTATATATTATATAGAGAAACACGGCATGTAACCGCGTGGTGACATCCGGAAACTAGACTTTCCTACTGAAAAGAGACAAATTTAACAAATTATAATATGAAAACTCAATGCAAAATTTCCATTTCAAAATGTTATAATAAATATCTCTCCTATTGCTGGGATATTTAATATGTCAAGTGTTTTTTTGAATTGTTTTATTAATTGTAACTATCCTAATGTATCTCCTAATCTTAAAGATCAGTTCATGTGAACATGTTTTAAATATGTTGAGATGTATAGTCCCACATTGGTTGTGTGTGCAACTAATGTGAAGTTTATAAGGCCTTGGACACTCCCACTCTTTGAGCTAACTTTTAGGGTGGTGTATCCCAAGATTCCACAAAAAGTAAACCAAAAATGGGCCTGTGCAATATCCACACTTCAAGCCCAATGGGCTCTCATGTGAGGGGGCGTGTTGAGATGTATAGTCTCACATTGGTTGTGTGTACAACTAATGTGGAATTTATAAGGTCTTAGACACTCCCGCCTTTTAAGTTAACTTTTGGGATGGTGTATCCCAATATTATTTGCAGAATATATAGCTTGTATATATTAGTAGACTTGTACATCTTTTGTATCATGTGAATGAAATCATCTTTCTCTAAGCCTCTTTGCCGATAATTAGAGTTTTTTTCGTAGATAGGCTTGGTATAGGAATTGCAAAAGGGAGAGCCCCTTAAGACCAAAACAAGAAATAGATAAACGAGAAAACAATGGTACGGAATTGTAGGACAAAAATATCCTAGAGCTTCTAATTCTTTAAAAGCATTATTTTAACTATTCGTTCTAGTCATATAGATCTCCTTGCATGATATATTAATAATATAATCTAATAATATTTTCATATATAAACTCAATAAATGAAAACATGAGTATTTGGGTTTATATGGATTGAAGTTTAATAGTTTACATTATTTCTAGGTTTCATAAACTGGAGATACACTGTTTCCAAATTTGATATAATATTTAAAAGATCTCAAAATTATTCTTTCTTAAACTCATTACCTCCGACACTCCTCGTATGCATGATTAAAAAATTATATTAGGTGTTTGAGTTTCTAATTATTAAATTCAAGTCAACCTTTTGACCTAAAAAATAAATTTAGTACATGGAATAGTGATTTTATAAAATAAGAATATAAAAAAACAAAAAATAATTATGCATAAGTATTCAAAAGTAATTGCAAAATATATAAGGTATTATTTAAAAAATAAAAAATGTGTATGTACACGTGAATCACATCCTCGCATCTACCAAAACTTTTCAACTCAGAAGAGGGATTCTTTATTCCAATAAAAAACTCAATAGTAAGCCTCCTAAGTAACACAAACTACAAGTAAAACCAAGCATTTATTATGCACGATATATATTTTTTTAGGTGAAGTATGGGCAACATCTTAACATAAATAATAAATAATGGACCTCTTGATCGCCGGCATCATAATGGAACTCTTGAAGTAGAAAAGATTTTTCTAAATTAAATTTGTTTCTGAAGTAAAAAAATTAAGAGTATATTTATCTTTAGATTTTAATGAGTTAAACTTATGATGTATTTCAAATTAAATTAATAAATAATATATATTATATATATATATATATATAAGTTTATTTTAAAAGAGTATTATTGTTATCACTTTATGAAAAAATCAATTTTTAGTCGCGCACTCATTTTCTTGTCCAATTCAGCAATAAATTGCAATTTTTTAAATTATTTTATGTAAATTGCTGAAAAAAATTGTGCCCTGCGCCCCTGCCTGTTTAGAAAATAAAATAAAATATAAATAATAGAATGTAGATGTACGGTAAAGTTTGTATGAAAGCAAAACAAGTAAATTGACCTTCGTGATTGAACAGTTTAGTGCCTACAGAATGGTGGAATACTTTCCGTTTTATTACGTCTGGTCAAAAAAAAATTATCAGAGTGTCACATTAATAGTAAATTTATTCAGAATGTCACGTAAGATATTTCGTTACATTGTGTAGCGAAAGATGCTTACACATAATTCATTACGTCAGAATGTACAGTCAGTAAGAATGACACGTGTCAAGTAGGTTGTAATTTGTTACACTGTGTAGCAAAATACGTTTGCGAATGATTTTTTGACACGTGACATATTTTCACAGGAAAAAGCTGGCGTGTCATAATTCGCTACCACTGATAGCGAATTTGATCTGCAATATGACCACGTGTCATGAAATTATTGGCCACGAAATTCGCTATCAGTGGTAGCGAATTCTGACACGTGGGAGTCTAGTAAAAAATACTGTTTGCGTGACATTTGAATAAATTTTTTGACAAAACGTGACATTTTGGTCATTGTTCCTACACATGGTATCTGAGGGTGGAATGTGCAAACATAATCTGCGTAACTTAAGAAAAAGGGGGAATGAGTAGGGGTAGCAAAACATGATGGTAAATCGGGTTCGAGTCGGGTTTAATTTGACTTGTAGGCCAAACTGTCCAAGTCGAGCACAATAGATTTTTGATTTCAAGTCAAAAATTAAAACCCGAACAAGACTTGCCATTGGTCACAACTCACAAGTGATGCGAGTTGAGCCGTCAAAATTAAAAATATAATTTTTTAATAAAAATTAAAATAAAAGGAAAAGATCTTACTAAAAACACGAGTTGACCCTGTGACCCACGATGCATAACCCACAACTGAGGTATGTTAAAATCACCAAAATTTTAACTTTTTTACATTTTTTTGACAAAAAATATTGCGTGGTGAAATGCGGGTCATAAGGGCCAACCCGTGAACATGACACACACAAAACATCACTATTTTGAGTTATTTACCCAAACCATCACATAACCCATTTTATCCCACGAGTTGACACGACTTGTATTTTGGCATGTCATGTCGCGAGTCATGATACATTGTGCGTCCCTAGAAATGAGCAAGTTTGATTTGTGCATTATTCTCGCCATTAATTAATTAGGATAATAATGTGATTAAGTCTAACCAACATGTGAGAGGTAAACAATGTATTGCTTGGTCTTCAACCGAGAAACAGAGTAGAGAAGATGATAGCTTGGTATTGTCCTCCGTTAGGATGGGTTAAACTTAATGTTGATGGGGTTAGAGCTGGTAATGGGAACAGATCAGGATGTGGAGTTGTTACTCATGACCCATCCAGAGCTTGGATTATCGGTTTCTGCAAGAATTTGGGGCCAGGTACTGTTTTACATGCAGAATCATGGGCTTGTTTGGAAGGTTTACGTTTAGCTTAGGAAAAAGGATTTAGAAGAGTGTGGCTGGAAGGAGATTCCCTCTCAGCCCAACAGATTATATCTAATGGGTGTCATCAGGATCACCCTTCGTCGAGCTTGGTGCAACGTATTAGAGGAATGTTGCAAAGATGTTGACATGTGCAAATTTCTCATGTCCATCGTGAAGGAAATAAAGTAGCTGATTTTTTAGCTTCTCATGCGTATAGCTTTCCTTGGGATATGCAAGTCTTTGATGACCCTCCTCCTGGCTGTCTTCAAAGTTTATACAGCGACACTGTAGGTGTTCGCTGGGCTAGGTTCTGTACTTAGGCCTTTTTGCTATTTTTTTCATTTCCATTATCTTAAAAAAAAAAAAACAATGTATTGCAAACGTAATTCTCTAGTAGTCCTTGTGGGAGGGGTTATACTTACCACCACAAAAGTTTATCACCCTTACAACCAGCTTAATAACTGTTGGATCAAAATTAAATCTAAAGGCTCACAATCAATTTTTCTAATTTTTACTCTTCACCTTCTCTCTCACATTATCTTCACCCTTTCTCTTCCGCAGTCAAAATTTATTCCAATGGTCACTGATCGGTTTTACTGATCTTTGCCGTTTCATCTTGTTCACAAGATTGTGGGGTTGAAGCCAAAAAAAATTGAATTTTTAATGCAATTAATGATATTTATTCTCGTTTATATTTATTTCTATCTTGTACGGTTATGATTTTCCAAATTTAAGACTTTATTTATTTTCACCTTTGTATGGTCATGATTTCCCATATTTAATGCTTTCACTTTAAATATGGGGATTCATGACCATACAAAGGTGAAAATAAATATAATCGTTGGATCAACATAATCAATCCAACGGTGAGATTGATTAGTAGTAACATTGGTAATAATACAACTTGGTTGTTATAATATCCTTTCCCTTTAGAAAATACTAAAATTTGTTTCATAATTATTATGCAAAAAACATCTTTTATATATATTGACTTTGGAAAAAAAAAATTAATACAAAGCATCAGTAAACGATAATATAGTTTTTTTTTTACAATGAAATATGAAACTCTACATAGATGAAATTTTGTTAATGAGATGTGAATAAGTTTTTCTTAGGTTTAGTTGATGGGTTAATGGGTCTTGGGTTTAGAAATTTTTGGTTATAATCGGGGAAAGACCCAATTTGAAATGATTTTAATTAAACGTTACGATTTCGTGAATTAAATGAATTAATTACAATAAATGATAATTATTTATTTGACGAAAATAAACTGTGTTAAAATGTGATTATAATATTTTATGTTTAACGTTTCGTGTTTATCTTTTTTATGAATACATTAAGTAATGATTATTATCTTAATATCATTTATTTCAATTGGTTATCATTTATTTTAATTTGAAATGAAGTTATGATTTTCTTCAATTAAATGAGTTAATTACAATAAATGATAATTATGTATTGAAAAAAGTCAACTGTGATTATAATATTTATTTAATTGATTTTTTTTATAACAATTGATTTTATTTTATTTTTACCTTTTCGTGTTTACTTTTTTTATGAATACATTAAGTAATGATTATTATTATTAATAATAATAATCATAATTAGTTACTGCTAATAAATATAATTTGTAGGTTATAATTTTTAAATCTGTGATTGAGGAAATGTTGGAGAAATGGAAGTATTTTATGATAGTGTGTTTCTCGAACAACACGTGGTTAGTTGAGTTGCTGCCGAGGAAAGGCCACCCAATGTGGGTGGGAGCCACCTGGCTATTTAGTTCAACGCCAAAAGCATGATCCACACACAGTTATAAACATTATTAATCTATTATATGCCTTCTCCGTTTTCTGTTGTCAATTTTTTTTTCTTATTCCTGTTGGAAAACGGAAAGTTGGGTTTGGGTTCTTTCTCGCGGCCCCAAGTGATTGTATGTTGAAAAAGGTAAACTTTTTGGATGATTGATCCTTTAACTGAGGTGAAAGAATTTTTACTTCTTTATTATTGTGTGAATATTTTGTATTATTTACGTTAGTTAAGTATAATAAGGAGGTGAATCAATTTCATTAATCATGATAATTCAAATATTTTTTTTTTTATCAAACGTCCGAAATCATTGTTTTAAATTTAATTGTTGCCCTAAAATATTGTTAGTAATTATTCATTTGCCACCTATGATAGTTGATCCGAGGGGAGGATAATGTTCTCATAACTGACTTATAATGTAATAATGCGTGGTAATCGATTTGAGGGGAGAATGATGCTACTAAAATTGATTTGGAATCATACATGTGCCATTTTATTTTATTTTTTGGTAAACCCGTTTTTTTTTTTTTAAATTACTTGTTCTCAGTTCAAGGTCTCATTTTTTTTTATTTTTTTGGTAAAAAATTCAATGTCTCATTTAAATACATTACTGTTTTCCATAAATAACTTTAAATACCAAGATTCTAGTTGATAAAATCATTTCTTTAAATACTACAGCTAATTGAAATGCTCATCATATGCTAGTCAAACTTAATTATGTTATTACCATAATCCATCGAGATAAATAAGATATCGAAAATAGTTTTTAAGACTTTGCTAATTTGAAATTCAAAGTTGTTCCCGTAAATCAATGTGGTCAAACTCGAGTTTCTACGTAGAAACGAAAAGGGTGGTAGAAACGACACGAAACATAAAATTTCTATTTTCTACCACTTAAAGTAAAATACAAAATTATATATATGCATGTAAAGAAAATCACATAATGAATATGTGTATTGAGCTACTTATCTATCTAAAAAGGAAAATTATTTTTCATAACCAAGTATCAAAATTATAAAGAATGATAATTAACAAGTAATGGATAATCAATCTGCTCTAACTACTTTATACACTTTACGGATTTTAGATCATCGCTCATCAGGATATAATTCCGCTTCTTTAAATGCACACAATGATCCAAAAATACAAAGCGATTCTCATAGCATAACATATAATAGAATTGCAACTTTATAAGAAATAATCATAAAAAACATATATCCAAACAAAAAGATATTAAGATAATATGAATATGATTTGGGGAAAACGAAAATCAGTTTATTTTTTTATTTATATTTTGTAAATCTTTTATTTTATTAAATTTTTAATTTTAAGTAAAAAACGGTCAAAACGTAAGTTTTATGAAATAGTTTTATGTTTGAGTCATTTATACAATTCTTGATTGAGTATAGCTTAATGCATGAGTAGTTTTATGTTTTAACCTTCTATATTTTGCGTTTTGATTGAGTATAGCTTAATGCATGAGTAGTTTTATGTTTTAACCTTCTATATTTTGCGTTTTATTAAGGTTTTAACTGCATATTGGGGTAAATATGATAAAATAATATTTACTTGAGTTCTTCTGCGGTCAAGATTCTTTTTATGGTCACTTATTCAGATGTGTCCTTTGTTATATTGTTCATTATTGGCATTGATATTTCTTGGAATTTATTTGTGTTTAATAGGTTGACTATGCATGCACACCAGAGAAGAAGTGCAGCAACACTTTCAATCGTGTGGTACAGTGAACAGGGTAACTATCCCGACAGACAAGTTTGGCCAGCCAAAAGGTTTTGCTGATGTGGAATTCCTTGAAACTGATTTGAGGAAAATGAAAATCAGTTTTATTTATTTATTTATATTTTGTAAATCTTTTATTTCATTAAATTTTTAGTTTTAAGTCAAAATGGTCAAAACGGTCAAAACGTGAGTTTTTATTATTTTTACACGGCGTTTCTATCAGTTTTTTACCAAAGATAATTTTTACTTAAGTTTTAACACGCACCACTATAGTAAAAACATAAGTTTTTATGTTTTTACACTAGTTTTTGACAACAATGTCATAAATAATCAGAGTTTAATTAATTCAAATGCTCATCACATGCTAATTGATTTAATCACCGTGTTATAATAATTATATAGGAAAGGGAGGTATTGTCCTTATCACCATAAAAGTTTACGACCTTTATAACCAACTTAATCACTGCCAGACCAAAATTAAATCTAACGGCTAACAATGAGTCCTTATAATCTTAACTTTTACCCTTCATTCTCTCTTACCGTCTCTCTAGATCTGACAATTCTCTCTCTACCCTTGCTCTTCCATTGTCAAAATTTATTCTAGTGGTCAGTGATCAATTTCGCCGATCTCCATCATTTCATATTCTTCAAATATATTTTTCCCTCAACAGAATCAGACATAATTAAATTAATGTATTTGAAAATTACGTTTGCAATATTTAATGTCCTGTAATTTATGATTCCAAAAAATAAAATGATGGAGATCGGCGAAATATATATGATTCCAGTACATTAAATATATATGCAATATATTTGAATATGATTCCAAACGAAATATATATGCAATATTTAATGTCCTGTAAATTATGATTCCAAACGTAATTTTCAAATACATTAATTTAATTATGTCTAATTCTGTTGAGAGAAAAATATATTTGAAGAATATGAAATGATGGAGATCGGCGAAATCGATCAATGACCACTAGAATAAATTTTGACGATGGAAGAGAAAGGGTAGAGAGAATTGTCAGATCTAGAGAGACGGTAAGAGAGAATGAAGGGTAAAAGTTAAGATTATAAGGACTGATTGTTAGCCATTAGATTTAATTTGGTCTGGCAATGATTAAGTTGGTTATAAAGGTCATAAACTTTTGTGGTGATAAGAACAACACCTCCCTTTCCCATATATTATTTATCTTAATTAATTATTATAACACGGTGATTAAATCAATTAGCATGTGATGAGCATTTGAATTAATTAAACTCTGGTTATTCACGGCATTGTTGTCAAAAACTAGTGTAAAAACATAAAAAATTACGTTTTTTTACTATAGTGGTGCGTGTTAAAACTCAAGTAAAAATTGTCATTGGTAAAAACTGGTAGAAACGCCGTATAAAAATGGTAAAAACTTACGTTTTGACCGTTTTAACCGTTTTTGACCGTTTTTACTTAAAACTTAAAATTTAATAAAATAAAAGATTTACAAAATATAAATAAATAAAAAAACTGATTTTCGTTTTCCCCAAATCAGTTTCAAGGAATTCCAGATAAGCAAAACCTTTAGGCTGGCCAAACTTGTCTGTCAGGATAGTTACCCTGTTCACCGTACCACAAGATTGAAAGTGTTGCTGCACTTCTTCTGGTGTGCATGCATAGTCAACCTGTTAAACACAAATAAATTCCAAGAAATATCAATGCCAATAATGAACAATATAACAAAGGACACATCTGAATAAGTGACCATAAAAATAATCTTGACCGCAGAAGAATTCAAGTAAATATTTTTTTTATCATATTTACCCCAATATGCAGTTAAAACCTTAATAAAACGCAAAATATAGAAGGTTAAAACACAAAACTACTCATGCATTAAGCTATACTCAATCAAAACGCAAAATATAGAAGGTTAAAACATAAAACTACTCATGCATTAAGCTATACTCAATCAAGAATTGTATAAATGACTCAAACATAAAACTATTTCATAAAACTTACGTTTTGACCGTTTCGACCATTTTTACTTAAAATTAAAAATTTAATAAAATAAAAGATTTACAAAATATAAATAAAAAAATAAACTGATTTTCGTTTTTGATGCTCTCCGGCAAGTATACCGATCGCACAAGTAATAAAGTGATAAGAAAAGTTCGTCTCCACAGGGATTGAGATCTAATATCAATTAAACTTTTTCTCAAAGAATGGAAAAATTCAAATAGGGTTGTGACAAATATTGTCAAATTGATGGAAATTCAAATCTGAAAATAAAAGACTTATTTTTGTATTTTTATTTTGAGAAATAAAACAATAAAAATGAAAATTGTTTTGTATAAAGGATATGAGAAAAGCATTGTAGCCAGGGTTCATTCACCAAATGATCCCCGCTTTTTTACTCCAGATTGATTTACAATAATTATTTATATAATTACTCAGATAAATTATCATCTAAAAGATTTAATAGTTAACCCTCAATTCCTTGCAGGGTTAACCCTTTAATCCAATGAGAAACCCCAATTCCTTGCAATGTTTCTCATGGGATCAAGCAATGGGTGCAATAATTTAAGCATATGCAATCATGTACACGTCTATTCCTAGCACGCATACAAATTGTTATCTTACCCCCTTTCGAGATCAAAACCCCAATATTCCTATCTAGGATTTTGATCCTCAGAATATCCCCAACTATCAGATTGATCAACTCTAACAAAGAAGATATCAAATTCGCGCAGAGTAATGATAAAGATAATTATATAAATCAAAAACCATAAACCAATCCTTCGCATCAAGGGTTCACATATGGATCGTGACCCTGACTACAATAAAAAGATCTAGCCAATCAACATACTGATTGCTGATCTAAAATTCAACATAAACTAAAAATAAAAGAAAAAGATCGAAGAACGTGAAGAACTCCACAGCGGCCCCTTTCTTCTCCCGGTCCAGATCTGAATGAATGGAATGGTGGAGGACCACCCTTTTTATATTTGAGTTTCTGGGCGTGGTCCATGTGATGTTGCGTGAATAGATAAGGATGACACTTCAGCGTGATGTAATGCTGACAAAGCATCCTATCTTTATTTATTGCAGTGCCAGCTGTGCTTTGACTCAGCGTTTTAATTGCAGATTCTTTCCTTAATTGCTTCAGCGCTAATTGAGGATAGTTTGACATGTGATTTAAATGGTGCAGCCTTGATCAAGGATAATTTGGAATTTGACATGATGAGCTTTAAATGCTGATTCGTGTGTTGTTCCTCTCAAAGTGTCTAGATCTGCCTCCCAATTTCTGAGTTCCACCTTCGGGTTTTGTGAAGAGTTCTATTCATAAGACTCTTTTATTCCTCGCACAACACAGTAATTCTTTCCCGAAAATGTCGTGAAACGTATAACTGAAGATTTAATTAAAACTTATTACGTAACTGAAGAATTAAATTAAAACTTATTACGTAACGTAAGAATTAAATTAAAAACAGTTTTAAATTCAAATTTTGAATTCAAAATTTCACTTCTTTTTCCTGTAAAAACACAACTAAAAGGGTGCATATTATTGACACACAAAGAATCAACATAATTAGCAAATATGTATTTAAATTGCTCTCTTATGACTCAATTCTTGTCAATTTTAACACATAAAACTCACACTTGCCAGAGGCACATCAGTTTTCCCCAAATCATATTCACAGTATCTTAATATCTTTTTGTTTGGATATATGTTTTTTATAATTATTTCTTATAAAGTTGCAATTCTATTATAAGTTATGCTATGAGAATCGCTTTGTGTTTTTGGATCATTGTGTGCATTGAAAGAAGTGGAATTATATCCTGATGAGCGATGATCTAAAATCCGTAAAGTGTATAAAGTAGTTAGAGCAGATTGATTATCCATTACTTGTTAATTATCATTCTTTATAATTTTGATACTTGGTTATGAAAAATAATTTTCCTTTTTAGATAGATAAGTAGCTCAACACACATTCATTATGTGATTTTCTTTACGTGTATATATATAATTTTGTATTTTAACATTAAGTGGTAGAAAATAGAAATTTTACGTTTCGTGTCGTTTCTACGTTTTACGTTTCTACCATCCTTTTCGTTTCTATGTAAAAACTCGAGTTTGACCACATTGATTTACGGGAACAAATTTGAATTTCAAATTAGCAAAGTCTTAAAAACTATTTTCGATATCTTATTTATTTAAATGGATTATGGTAATAACATAATTAAGTTTGATTCGCTGAACATTTGAATTATCGCACTTGACAGAATTTGATTAGCTGTAGTATTTAAAGAAATGAATTTATCAACTAGAATTTTGGTATTTAAAGTCATTTATGGAAAACAATAATGTATTTAAAAAAAATCAATGAAATAAATATTATAATCACAGTTGACTTTTTCAATACATAATTATCATTTATTGTAATTAACTCATTTAATTGAAGAAAATCATAACTTCATTTCAAATTGAAATAAATGATAACCAATTGAAATAAATGATAGTAAGATAATAATCATTACTTAATGTATTCATAATCACATTTTAACACAGTTTATTTTCGTCACATAAATAATTATCATTTATTGTAATCAATTCATTTAATTCACGAAATCGTAACGTTTAATTAAAATCATTTCAAATTGAATTAAATGATAGTCAATTGAAATAAATGATATTAAGTTCTGAGCGTAAACGGTGGTGAAATTTTTTTTATAAATATATGGTTTCACCAGTCCAATTCTCATTTCCATTCTCCAATTCCAATTCCTTGTGCTCTGCCCACTCATCACACCAGACCGACCACGCTCCAATTCCTGCCAATACTAGGGCTTTGCTCTCTATCACGCAACTCATCTTCATGTTCTCCATTTCTTGATTCTCTCCCTTCGATTCGATTCGATTCCCTTTTTGTTCTGTTCATATGGAACAGCAGCAGAAAACAACCACCACCGCTGCGGCGCCGGCGGAGCTCGTGAGCGGTGGTTTAAAGAATTTAGAGAAGTCTGAGAAGCTCGTTGGTGTCCGTGTCACGCGCGCTCGCAGTGTTGGCATGGCGGAGAGAAACGATGGTCGTCGCGACGTGACCGTTTTGAAAAGGAAGCGTGGTCGTCCAGCTGATAGCCTTACGAAAACGAAAATGAAAACGACTCCACCGTTGAACGACGAGGAAGATGTTTGTTTTTTATGCTTCGATGGCGGCAGCCTCGTTCTCTGTGATCGCCGGTGAGTCATCATTCTTCATTCCGATAATATAGGAAACTTTACTTTGGACTCCATGTGTATAATTGCTCACTATTTGGCACTTTGTGTTTATAAAATTCTATCTGTACTTGGCTTTTACCTTGCAATTAAGGTCGCTCATGCGTTATTGGGTTAAAAATTACAATCATTCGAGTGTTCATTTATTTATTTATTTTCTCTCTTCATTTTCCTTTTTTTAGGGGTTGCCCTAAAGCGTATCATCCCGCGTGTGTTAAGCGAGACGAAGCTTTCTTCCAAACAAAGGCCAAATGGAATTGTGGTATGTTGCTTCTTAATCTGCGTTTGTTGTTCGTTACTAACATGCAAGTGGATCTCATTTGGCTAGCTGCGTATGTTCTTTGAAATGTACTTGGAATAATATAATGTTGATTACACTTACATTCTGTATACATTTCCATCCATACAAATATAGGAGTTTTAATTAAAATTTAAGTTACAAAATCATATACTTATTCACCTGTATGAGATTAGAGATATTTGAATTGATTTAAAATTTTAATAGTAAAAGTAATTAACTTAATATTGTTCATATAAGATCTAATCATTTATCAATGAAATCTGAAGTCATACTTTATAAAATTCGAACATATATAAAACAATAGGGTTGATTAACTGACGATACAATTGTATCAAGGGAACATTAATTTGGAGGGGGGAAATTCATGTACAATTGACATTGGCTCATGGATTGTGATTTATATAAATACTATATAGATTTCCTATGCATGTGCCGCTTCTTTGTGTTTTTGCCACAAACATTTGGATAGATGTTTTTGCCACAAACATTCTGTATTCTCCTATGCTATTCATTTATTATCTCTTTTAATGGAGTCTCTCAATTATTACATTTGCCAATTTTTGCACACTCACTCCTTATATTTGAGAAGTCACTCTCATCTATTTGTTTTGGATTTTAATATTTTAATATGTATTAATTGGCATAGCTTTCCTTTAATAATCATTCATTTTTGTACTACTTAGGTTTGCATATATGTAGCAGATGTCGGAAGGCATCCCATTATATGTGCTATACTTGTACGTATTCTTTGTGCAAGCGATGTACAAAGGATGCTGATTTTGTCTGTGTCAGAGGAAATAAAGGTTTATGTGGAATATGCATGAAGACTATAATGCTGATTGAAAACAGTGTCCAGGGAAATAAGGCAATGGTATGTCAAGTGGATTTTGATGACAGAAGCAACTGGGAGTATCTTTTCAAGGTGTATTGGATTTATTTGAAAGAGAAGCTATCTTTAACATTTGATGAACTCCTTCGAGCTAAAAGCCCATGGAATGGTGCTACTCCTATGAGGTGTATGGTTGGAACTCCTCAAGAACTTTTTCTTCTTAAAAATGACAAAGGTTCTGGTTCTGAGAACGCCAGTATAGACACAGAATTAAATAATTTGAAAAACAAGAAGTCTAAGGGAGGACATATTTGTGATGGTGTCTTGAATGATGTTGGATGCAATACACAAGACTTAACCATTATCCGTGAGCCAACTGGGAGTATATCTATAATAAAGAACCAAATCAACCCTAATATATCAGCAATTGAAAATAGCACTAATGCAGGAGATGCGAGATTAGAAGCGTCTGGTGTTGCAGCGGGCATTTCATTATTACCTCTCTCTACAGGGATGAAGCAGCCAATTAGTGATTTTGTGGATGTTAAATCATGGCATTATCAGGATCCAACTGGGAACGTTAAGGGACCTTTTTCTATGTTGCAGCTGTCTAAGTTGAATGCAATTGGACATTTCCCTCCAGATCTCCGAATATGGAAGGTAGATGAGGAACAAGATAACTCTATATTGTTAGCTGATGCACTAAGTGGGAAGTTTTCCAAAAATGTGTCATTGCTATACAACAGCATACAGCTATCTTTGGAGGCCAGTGTCACAAGGAACGGAAATCATGCAAACAGCCAAATTGTCGAGGACAAGGAACGGAAATCATGCAAACAGCCAAATTGTCGAGGACAGCAGGGAGCAAAGGGTGGAAGATACTTGTACCCAATCTAATGGAAAAGATGAATCTGTTAGGAGCAATGGATGGCACTCTCAGTCTCCTTGTTGGACTGTACAAGAAGATGGGAATAACAATGAGGAACAAAGTGGAATTCTTGAAAGGAAGGAGGAGCCATCAAAGGGTGAAATTTCTTGTCATGACCGTCCCCATGTATACCCTTCCCTACCTTCAATTACCTTTTCTGAGAAATTGAATGAGAATCCTTCTGATAAATTAAGGGAAGATCATAGGACTGAGGGAAACTCTGAAGATAATGGAAATTGTGGCTCAAACAGGATATCTGAGTGTCAGAGTAATAGTGTGCAAACTTGTCAGAAACAATCTTATGGTGAAGAGAATTCTGGCCAGATTGGCCAGAACTGGAGATGCCCTGATGTAGTTCATCCAGCATGTAATACATCTATATGGGAGACAATATTTGGCGATCCCATGGATTTTGAAGAATCCATTTCAGATCTGTTGGCAGAAATGGAGGCAATAGAGTCACTTGAAGGCGTGGAATCTCCCACTTCAATCATGAAATGTGATGAGGAGTTGACTGACGGCTGCATAACTGATTGTCTCAGTTTTGCACTTGGGCCCCCAATGCACGATGCTGGTAAAGGTGATGCAGTGAGTTCCACATGCGATTTACAATTACCTTCTCAATCACCAACAGCAGAGGAACCATTTCGGCAAGCAGATGTACCCCATCATTCCTCAATTAGTTCTGAAGTTGAGGTGGGTATAAAGAACATTAGAATTTCATGTAATTACTGGCAATCAGGGTCAGAAAACTCTCTTATTATAGTCTCAAGTAATATGTATTTTGAAAATTTACTTTAAAAGGATTACTTTTAGTCGACAGGAACTCATCTATTAATTTTGTGCAGTCTACACTCCCAAATATTAGCTGGAATCCAACCGATCTATTTTCCTGGTATCCAAATTGTAAGTTGTTTCTCCACTTCCTTTGCTACGCATAACTATTTTGGCAAGTTCCTATCATGTCTTGAATAATTAGAGCTAGCGTTCGTAATTCTTTGAATTTGGATGTTTTGCTTAAATGGTTCTTTGGATTTGCAGATTGACGGACAGGCTTACGACCATTTTTCGAAGTAAAGGCAAGAGGTTACAAGCTTGCAAAGAATGTTGTTATAAACAGGATCTCCGATTTATGTGGGTCTAAGATTTGTGTAGCCAAAAGATAAGAAAAATGGTCGTAAGCATAATCTGTCCGTCAATCTGCAAACAAATCTTACGACCATTTTTGTTAATTTGCAGATTGACGGACAGATTATGCTTACGACCATTTTTCTTATCTTTTGGCTACACAAATCTTAGACCCACATGAATCGGAGATCCTGTTTATAACAACATTCTTTGCAAGCTTGTAACCTCTTGCCTTTACTTCGTTTTTTGTTTTTTGATGAATAAAAGCATTAGTGTTGAGGTTCTTGGTAGTCTACCCTGCGTGGTAATTTCTTTGAATTTTAAATGTGAAGAAGTTATTAGATTTTGGGAATAGATCCTCGATATGATGTCATGAAATAGAATTTCTTTTTTTGGTGAAAAGAAATAGAATTTTTATATAGTTGAGATCTTCTCATATAATCTCATCTCACATGAGATGATTACTTCCCCTGCATTTCCTTGTTAAACGGATCTGGGTTCCTTTACTGCTCATCAAAATCATGGGATTGAATCGTACAAAAGTAAACAAATTCTTGGATTGAATTAACCTCTAACACCCCAAATTTCTAACAATTTATAACAGCATAAATAAATTCAATGATTTTATAAATAATAGCGACAAGTGCCAGGCTCTTTATCAAATTCAAATATAACCAAAGACTAAAGTTTAAATAAAACAAATATGTCTTATGCATTTATTTAAGGGGATGGTTATACTCTATGTAGCACCGACACCGACACGGGACACGTGACACGATACGACACGACACGACACTCCGACACGTTAATTCTAAAAAATGTTAGATTTCGACGTTAGGACACGTTTTGATATTAAATAATATTTTTAATTTATGTAGTGTGTATTATATTTAATATTCAATAATTTAACAAAAAAATGAAACTAAACTTATAATATTCATCAATTTTGTAAAGAAATATAAGATATCCCAAATACTTATATTAAACTCAATAAAATGGTAATAATAATCTAACGAATCTAATAGATGGAATTAAAAACTCAACGCAACGCAACCTTTGAAACGTTTTTTGAATTTTTATAACACGTGTTGGAGTGTCGGGGAGTGTCGGAGTGTCGGAGTGTCGGAGAGTTTCGGGAAGTGTCGGACACGACACGTTAAGATTTTTGAAGTGTCGGTGCTTCATCTAACGATTCATAATTGTCTTTTATAATCCTAATTTTTACTCTCATCTCTCTTTGTCTCTACCTAGGTTTGAGATATGCAAATTTCTTCCTCCAAATTTTTCTGGATTCAAATTTTTGTTCGTCCATCTTCCTCCAAATTTTTCTGGATTCAAGTTTCTGTTCATCCATATGTGGAACTAAAGTTGTTTTGTTTATCAGGATGTTCAAGATAATTTTGATTCTGATTGTGATCAAGATCCATTGGAAGAATGATTTATAAAGTAATGAATTTTTAATAACCAATGAAATAATGGATTTTTAATAACGAATGAATTATTAAAGTAATGGAAGAATTGTTTATCAAACAAAGAAGTAATGGAAGAATTGCAATCACTGTGCAATTCATTAGATATGTTTAGAAAAGAATTGCAATCAGCGTTCATGGATGAAAACATACATATGGTTTAGAAAAGAAATGCGATCAACGTTGATTCATAATAAGTTGTATACAAAGAATTGCAATCAGCGACCAACGATGCAAAAAATTAATTCGTGTTCAATTATTTGTTTTGATGAGATATTTTTGTTGGAATTGAAGTTCGAATTTCTATAACGATGAAGAGAGGAGGATGAGAGAGGTGATTCCCAAACCTAAAGAGAGATGTGCCTAGCAAACTTAGAGAGAGACAATGAGGGGATGTGAGAGTAAAAATTAGAATTATAAGGAGTAATTATGAACCGTTAGATTTAATTCTAATCTAACGGTGATAAGATTGGTTGTAAGGGTGGTAAATTTATCTGGTGGTAAGTATAACCTTCCCCTTTATTTAAATCTCATAAACTTATAAACTAGCCAGAAAAGTCTGTTTCGTGATCTCACTGCCCACAGCTAACCCTATTCTTTGCAATCAGCTTCACTAAAAATCTGCTTCCCCGCAGGATCATTGCAGTCAAACAAACACAACTGGTAATCCCAATCAAAATACAATTAATGTAATTAATAACAAATTAAATCAAATATATATAATCAAATTGTGATAAATCAATTCCACATTAATAAAATCAAATATCAATATAATATTTATCATATATATTCTTAATCATAATCACATCAAATTATCAGCTTCAACATATATTCACATCGAATCAAATTTCATTCATAATCTTTATTAAGTTTATTTAGTGGAGTAGTGGGAAGAGAACCATGGTAGGCCCGGAAAACCTTTCATTCATAATCTTTATTAAGTTTATTTAGTGGAGTAGTGGAAAGAGAACCATGGTATACCCGGGAAATCCTGTCAGTCTACCCTGTGACCCGGGAAACCCTGTTAGTCACAAACAAATCACATTGGCCATAATCAATTCACATCTTCCTAGTGTCCTGTATATCCTGCCAGACACCTCTTCCCAAAGTTGCTAGTAGTATCCCGAGAAACCCTGCCAGATACCACTTTGAGAAGAACGGATATTCTCTGTTCACATCGTATAAATATATCGGAGGCATAAAGCCCAAGGGTTGTGTTCATCACTTTGGGAGGTACCATTCCAAAGATATCTTCCCACTATTATTTATTAATATCACACACAATCAATTCAATCTTATCACAAATAGTTTTCATGATTTGCACATCAATTTAATCAAGAGTGTAATTTCTAAATTCAACCTTTCGATAATATCATAATTTCCAAGTTCAATCTTTCAATAATATCATAATTTTCAAACTCAATCTTTTAATAATATCATAATTTTCATATTCAACATCTATCATAGAAAAACCTAAATTCAATATTCATATCAAAAGTTTCCAAAGAAAAATTCAAATATTCACATCTAATAAATTTAATAGGAAATATAACTATAGTGCCCTAAGCATCGAGATTACATCAAAAATTCATATAAAGCTAACCCTTGACTCTCTAGGGATTAGGATTACACCTACCAAAATTACATATAACCTATGGCTCTTTAAGGGTTAGGATTACACCTACCAAAATTACATATAACCTAGGACTCTTTAAGATTTAGGGTTACCTGGTCTCCGTGTTGGCTACCTTTTAGAAGAAAAGTGATTGGTGGAAAAATGGTGGGTAACTAGGGGTGTTAACGGGCCGAGCCGAGCCGAGCTTTTATCTTAACGGGCCAAACCTGTATTTAAACGTGTCAGACTGGCCTTAGCCTGTCACCTGTTACGAATATAATATTAGCCTGTGGCCTTGGTTCATTTACAAAAAATAAAAGCCTGTCTTAAGCCTGTGGCCTGTTTATTTATTAAAAATAAAAACCTTAACTTTCAATTTGCAACAATATTTAACCCATTAATCATGCACTCGTATGTATTTTTTTGTAAGAAAATAATAGCTGTTTCTTTATAATAAAAAAACATATTAATATTAAAAAGTCAAAATAACAACGACACATTTACTTTACTTTACGTTGCTTTTCCTTAAAAAAAATTTGAACAAAGGGGAAAGCAACAGAACTAGAAACAAAACAGAGTCTAGGGCAAGTAGTGCCCATCAAATCTCTAGCAAACAGCTCTCTACAATCCATAGGGACTTCAAGAAAAAGCTGTAGATCCCAGGTGTCTAATAGTTGCCAAAGCATCAGCAACAGAATTACCTTCATATTTTTTTTTGTCATTTTTAATCTTTCTTTTTCTACATCTTATATCTTCATCTTCATATCTCTTATTTCTTTACTAATCGTTGTTAGTAATTATGAAAATTGGCACTCGCTGTCTCAAATGATTAATATAAAAATATAAAAATAAATAAATTTATTGTATACGGGCCAGCCTCCAAGGCTTCAAGGCCGGGCTTGGCTATAGAAGCCTGAGGCCTTTTAAATAAAAAGGCTTTTGCATGAGTATAAGTCTGGATCCAGTAATTAAAAAAGTCGGGCCGAGCCTAAGGCCCCTGGCCTTATTATCACCCCTACCGGTAACCAAAGGAAAATAAATTTTGAAGTAAGAAGGGAGAAAGTAGAGGAGAAGAGAAATGGAGAAATGTCGAGAATTGGAAAGTGATTTGTTTTGTTTAGGTTGACTCCTATTTATAGCTGAAATTTTAAAACCAATACATTAATAACGGTTATCACATTTATTCCGATTATAAAAACTGAAACATTAATTACAGATAACGGTTATCACATTTATTTTGATTATAAAAACTGCAGGTAAAATTTTAAATATGATTAATATATTAATGGTTACAAAATCAATAATAATAATTATCGTTATAACCAACCATAACTGTTGAGCGTTATAACTAGGGGTGTTAACGGGCCGAGCCGAGCTGAGCCGAGCTTTGATCTTAACGGGCCAAGCCTGTATTTAAACATGTCCGACTGGCCTTAGCCTGTTACCTGCCACGAATATAATATTGGCCTGTGGCCTGGTTTATTTACAAAAAATAAAAGCCTGTGTGAAGCCTGTCTTAGCCTGTTAGCATGTTAAAGAATAAAAATAAGAGAAAAAAATTCCACAAAAAATCAATTTCCAGATAGAAACCTTAGATTCCAATTTGCAGCAATAATTTACAAAGTCTACAATAAATAAATAAAAATTAAAGTGAGAGAAGGTAGATAACAAGTTATATTATCTTAGCCCATTATAAAAAAAGGTGCCAACAAAAATTAAAAAATAAATAAATTGACACAAACAAGCGGTGCACAGTGGAACGAATGAGTTTTTGTGGGTTTGTTTGTGTGAAGGAGGATGAAGGATAATATAGAACAACTGTAATATCCCAGGAAAATAATAGTAATTTATAATACAATAAATTAATAATAGTAATAAATTATAAATTAGTAATAATAATAATGGATGATAAATTGTGATTATTTGATTGATTATTATGCTTTAATGTTTGATTATTTGATTGGTAATGTTTGATTGGATTAGGATGAGTTAACAAACATAAATTGTTTAGATATGATGATTCAACAAACATAAATTATTTAGATATGATGATTCAACAAACATAAATTGTTTAGATAAGATGAGTCAACAAACATAAATTGTTTAGATATGATGATTCAACAAACATAAATTGTTTAGATAAGATGAGTCAACAAACATAAATTATTTAGATATGATGAGTCAACAAATATAAATTGTTTAGATATGATGAGTCAACATGGAGTCAGTAATGTATAAGCCCAAAACTTCAACTATAAATAGAGGCCTAGCCTAACCAAACCAATTCACTCTTCAACATTTCTCCTCTACTCTCTCTTCTCACTCCAAAAAAAGTTTATTTTAATTATTTTCAATTTTTTATATTTTTTTCTGATTATCAATCGGTTCTCTGCCCCAAATTTTTCCCTTTAGAAGTTAGCGAAAACGGAGACCAGGTAATCCTAATCCCTAGGTATTTTTGGATTATATTTTATGTGAAATTTGGTATGTGTAATCCTAAGCTCTAGAGTCATATAGAATTTGTTATGATGTAACCCTAATCTCTAGAGTCATATAGAATTTGTTATGATGTAATCCTAATCTCTAGAGTCCTACAGAATTTGTTATGATGTAATCTTAATCCTTAGGTATTCGTACGTTATCTCTTTTATATGAAATTTGAGTGTAATCCTAATTCTTAAAGAGTCATAGGTTATATGTAATTTTGGTAGGTGTAATCCTAATTCTTAAAGAGTCATAGGTTATATGTAATTTTGGTAGGTGTAATCCTAATCCCTAGAGAGTCAAGGGTTAGCTTTATATGAATTCTTGATGTAATCTCGATGCTTAGGGCACTATAGTTATATTTCCTATTAAATTTATTAGATGTGAATATTTGAATTTTTCTTTGGAAACTTTTAATATGATGATTGAATTTGGGTTTTTCTATGATAGATGTTGAATATGAAAATTATGATATTATTGAAAGATTGAGTTTGGAAATTTTAATATTATTGAAAGATTGAACTTGGAAATTATGATATTATCGAAAGGTTGAATTTAGAAATTACACTCTTGATTGAATTGATGTGGAAATCATGAAAACTATTTGTGATAAGATTGAATTGATTGTGTGTGATTGTAATAAATAATAGTGGGAAGATAGCTTTGGGATGGTACCTCCCAAAGTGATGAACACAACCCTTGGGCTTTATGCCTCCGATATATTTATACGATGTGAACAGAGAATATTCGTTCTTCTCAAAGTGGTATCTGACAGGGTTTCCCGGGATACTAGTAGCAACTTTGGGAAGAGGTGTCTGGCAGGATATCCGGGATACTAGGAAGATGTGAATTGATTATGGCCAATGTGATTTGTTTGTGACTGACAGGGTTTCCCGGGTCACAGGGTAGACTGGCAGGGTTTCCCGGGTCTAGCATGGTTCTCTTCCCATTACTCCACTAAATAAACTTAATAAATATTATGAATGAAATTTGATTCGATGTGAATATAGGTTGAAGCTGATAATTTGATGTGATTATGATTAAGAATATATATGATAAATATTATATTGATATTTGATTTAATTAATGTGGAATTGATTTATCACAATTTGATTATATATATTTGATTTAATTTGTTATTAATTACATTAATTGTATTTTGATTGGGATTACCAGCTTTGCTGACTTTTGTGTTTGTTTGACTGCAATGATCCTGCGGGGATGCGGGGGAGCAGATTTTCAGTGAAGCGGATTGCAAAGGATGGGGCTAGCTGTGGGCAGTGAGGATCACAAAGCAGACTTTTCTGGCTAGTTTATGAGATTAAAATAAATGCATAATACATATTTCCTTTATTTAAACTTTAGTTTTAGTTTTGTTTTAATGTAATAAAGTTAGCCTTGCGCTTGACAACAGTACAAGCGCGGCGGTAACACTTCCCAAATTTGATTATTTTGAACTTCCGCTATTATTTATAAAAATTATTGAATTTATTTATGCTATTATAAATTGTTAGAATTTGGGGTGTTACAACAACACTAGTAATTCCATAAATATACATAAATTCAATATATATCCAAATAGCATAATATAGAACAAAATCATTCAAAAAGTCTGTTAAACAAATAAAATGGGGTGAAATAAATTGATGAGGGAGAGAGTTATTACAAGTAGTATAAAAAATATAAATAAATATTTATAGACTAGGCTAGCCAAAAATGGCTCATAAAAATCGAATCACAATCCGATATAATGCTCTTAGGGAAACCATGTAGACGACAGATCATCTCATTGAATAATTGAGCTACTTTAGCAGCAATATAGTGTGAGGGCAGCATACCAAAGTGGGCAGCCTTAGAGAACCTATCAACCACTACCAGGATGGTTGTGAAGTTTTGGAATGAAGGCAGCCCGACTATAAAGTCCATGGCAATATCTTCCCATACCTCGGAAGGAATAGGAATTGGTTGTAGCAGGCCTAATGGACGTGTAGTAGAAACTTTGATTTGTTGACACGTTAGGCAACTTTGGACAAATTTGGCAACATCTTTCTGCATACCATGCCAAAAGAAATTAGCACTGAGGCGAGCATAAGTCTTTTTAACCCCCATATGACCCCCGAATGGTGAAGCATGGAATTCCTCCAAGAGTAGGTGCTTAAAAGCCGAATGAGCCCCTACGAAAATGCGACCATGAAAGAACAGTAGCCCATTCACTACAGAAAAACCTGGATTAGAGCTCGAGTCACGTTCCAATTCTGCTAGGAGTTGACTCAACTGTGAATCAGAATGAAGTTCTTCTTTGAGTTTAGCTATAACCTCAAACTGTGGTACAGATAAGGCACACATCTGGGATCCCACGTCAAACACCCTTGAAAGAGCGTCTGCAACCTTATTTTCTGGACCGGGTTTATACACAATCTCGTAGTCATACCCCAACAACTTGGAAAGGTAATATTGCTGATCTGGAGTCTGAATAACCTGGGACATGAGTTCCTTCAAACTCCTTTGGTCTGTGTGAATTGTAAATTTCCGACCAAGAAGATAATGGCGCCACTTTTTTATGGACGATGACTGCAACTTCCCACAGAATTTCTTACTAAAATAGCCGATGGGATGACCCTGCTGTAACAGCACAGCTCCCATAACAGTACCCGAGGCATCAGTCTCCAAGGTAAACGGAATAGAGAAGTCCGGGAGTGCTAAGACAGGAGTATTGGTCATAGCTAACTTCAATTGAACAAAAGCATCTTGAGCAGCCGGGGACCACACAAATGCATCCTTTTTAAGCAAATCCGTCAGAGGAGCCGCAATGGAAGCATAGCGGTGGACGAACAGACGATAAAAACCCGTCAATCCCAAGAATCCACGTAATTGTTTGATGGAAGCAGGACACGGCCAAGCCACCATGGCCCTGATTTTTTCAGGATCGGGTCCAACGCCCTCAACAGAAATGATATGCCCCAAATATTCCAACGAGGGCTGAGCATTTGGATTTCTTGAGGAAGAACTGGTTGTGCAGCAACTGATTGAAAGTCTCCTCCAAGTGAGTGACATGGTCGTCCAGCGACTTGCTAAAAACTAAAATATCGTCAAAAAACACAATAATGAAACGACGAAGAAAAGGCTTAAATACAGAGTTCATAGTCGCCTGGAATGTGGCCGGAGCGTTGCAAAGCCCAAAAGGCATGACGAGGTACTCAAAGTGTCCTTCGTGGGTACGAAAAGCTATTTTGGGAATGTCACCTGGATCCATACGTATCTGGTGGTACCCAGAACGTAGATCCAACTTGGAGAAGCAACGAGCACCATGAAGTTCATCAATGAGCTCGTCGATCATTGGAATAGGGAAGCGGTCACGCTGTGTAATAGCGTTGAGAGCTCGATAGTCAGTGCAAAAACGCCAGGACCCATCTTTCTTTCGGACTAACAGCACCAGAGAAGAAAAAGGGCTCGTGCTATCGCGGATGATTCCAGCTGCCAGCATTTCTGAAGTAAGACGTTCAATCTCCTTTTTTTGGAAATACGGGTAGTGATATGGACGAACATTCACCGCTTGACTCCCCTCCATCAAAGGGATCCGGTGGTCAGTGGAGTGAGGAGGTGGAAGTTGAGAAGGAGAATCAAAAAGCACAGCGAAACGAGAAAGGAGTTCGTCAATCACCTGAGGAATCGGAGCACTGAAGGGTGTAATCGGCGGAGAGGGCACCATCTGTAGCTGAAATAACTCAGATATGGAACTGGTGGACACCATTCGACGTAGCTGGGCCAACGAAGCCTCTTGGGCCGAAAAAGCAAAGTTACCTTGCAAGGTAACAATCTGCGCACATTTAACAAATTTCATTGTGAGGTGGTCATAGTCTGTGAGAATAGGCCCAAGGGTTTTGAGCCATTGTACACCCAATACAAGATCAGCACCAGAGATGGGTAATACGAAAAAATCCACCCGAAATTCGTACTTTCCTAGGAATAGAGGAACCGCTTTGCACAAGGATGTGCAGTCCAACTCTTGACAATACGGGGTTGAACGAAGTTGTGGGTGCTTCCGCTGTCGATAAGAACGGATAGCTGGGCCTTACCAATGCGGCCTTGAACTCGTAACGTTTGTGGGTCGGAATGGCCCAGAAAGGCATGGAAGCTGATCTGAGCAGAATCGGATTCCACGCTTACTTCTGACACAGGCTCCAGCGGAGATTGCAAGCCAGATTCCTCTTCGAGCAAGTGATGCATGTCCCCGATCTCGTCAGATTTTGGAGCGACAATTAAAAGCATGAGTGAACGTTTGCAACGGTGAGTGGGATGATACTTCTCATCGCAATTGTAGCACAATCCTTTGTCGCGACTCACTTGGAGTTCTTCTGGGGACAGACGTTGAATTCGAGATTTGGCGTTGTGACCAACTCTGGGCACCGAAGGGTTTGTAGCTGCTGAAGCCAAGGCAGGTCTCGGAGAGAGGGACGCAGTGACCAGCGGTGCACGAGGAGCGCCGCCGTGTGACCATGACGACGAATGGGAAAACTTAGGGCGTGAAGCAGTTCGCTGGTCGCCCAGCTTGTCCTCTTGAAGACGAGCCAAACCAACGGCTTGCGCCAGAGACATTGGTTGTAGCGCCTGAACGTCACGCCTAATATCCGGCTTGAGACCATAGATGAAGCAGCTTAAGAGATAAGGGGGTGGTAAGCCAACACAGCGATTGGCTAAGGTTTCAAACTGAGACTGGTATTCGCGAACCGAAGCCGTTTGCAACAGTTTCATGAGATCGCCTTTAGGATCCTCATATTGAGAAGGAGCGAAGCGGAGTTCCAATGCATGTAACAGCGCCTGCCAATAGGTGATTTGGCCATTGGAAAACATCCACTGATACCAAGCAAGAGCCTCACCCTCCATGTAGAAAGAGGCGATCCGCGGCCGTTGAGGCTCAGGAGTGCCATGGAATTCAAAAAATTGGGAGATCTTGAAAACCCACCCCAACGGATCGGAACCATCGAACCGAGGAACATCAAGCTTGATGGTCGCCGCTTTGATTTCCGACGGAATCGTGGTGCTGCCAGGTCCGGCCGACGAGCTCGCCGTGTGATGTGGCGGAGTCGTTGCGCGTAATTCCAGAGACGTCACTTTTTGGGCGATGGACTGAAAGTCTTTTTGAAGAGTGAGCTGAGATTGCAGCAATTTAGCTAAGGTGGTTTCGAGAGGTTCTGGTGGATTGGGAATTCCGGTCATGTTGGTGGAAAACTCAATGAAAGCGCCAATGATAGGTGATAATGTCTTCTTCGAGGGAAAACAACCTCCTTAGACCTCTAGGGTACTGAATAACTTTTTCTATCTTTTATTTATGACAGTAACCTGCCTTTATAGGCTTACAACCACTCACGCAAAGGAAAATGCATACACTAATAACAGAAAATGTAAGCACACACAGGCATGTATAGACGGTTCTAGAAACAGAATTTATCTATACCAGCTAATACCCTCTCATAACAACTTCCTAACAGACTCGCCCATTATCTGATGACTCACCATAAAATCCTTCATCCACTTGGGCCTCACTTTGTTACTTCTAGACCACCTGGTCTTTGGGCTTATTTGATGCTCCACTGTTTGTTCCTCCCAGCCCACATCTCCCTCTTCTTGGTTAGTATCCTCTCTTATTATAGGTCCAGACAATTCATTCATATCAGATTGGCGCCCTCATGTTTTGTTTGTGATTATGATTTTAGTCTAATTTGAGTCGTGTATAGACAAATCAATAGTTTTTTTTTTATCTTAATTTTTTTCCCCCTCTCATCACCTAATTTGTCTAGCATCATTTCATGAGTTCATGTTTCCAATTTGTGACATGAAGGAATTCATAATGATTGATATATAGATCATAGGAAGTAGCCTTGCTTCCAATTTCGTGAATTATTGAGCACTGTCTATACCTAGAAGACACTATGCATGATTTACTATAATGATAAAGACCTTCACGGCTACGAATACTTTCTCACCACATGGGGAACCAAATCATTCATTGACCATTTGTCATTTCTTTCATGATTAATTCTTTTACGTTTTATGTTAACTCCAGATTTCGGAGTATTTATCTACAGAATTTTTTTTATTTTATTTTTGAAATATTGCACGTGGAAGGATATTGTAACAATCAAGTTATGTTACTACCATGTTACTACCAATCAATCTCACCGTTAGATCACTTATATTGATCCAACGGTTATATTTATTTCCATCTTTTTATGGTTATGATTTCTCAAATTTAATACTTTATATTTATTTTCATCTTTGTATGGTCATGATTTCCCATATTTAAAGAACATAAACGATCTAACGGTGAGATTGATTGGTAGTAACATGGTAGTAACATAACTTGGTTGTTAAAATATCCTTCCCCTTATTAATACATTCCATAACGCCATTTTTTTTTATTTTTTTGAATAAATCCAAAGGTATCCTCCGATCGTAATCGAAGACTAATTCCCATCGAGCACTATCGGATCCTTTTTTTCCATTCCGAAGGCTTGAACTTTGAGACCTCTGGTTAAGGGGGTCAGACTCCTTACCATTTGTGCCAAAGGAATTTGGTAACACTATTGTTTTTATTATTTCTGTTATATTTTTAAAAGTTTAATAATAATAATAAGAATATAATTAAGTGGTTTTTAGTTTCATATATTTTAGAAACATATTTTACATTAATTTCTATATATTTTAATAAAATATTAAATCATTTCGTATTAATGTAAAATTTTACGTATATGATTTATATGTTAGAATTTTTATTCCAAATTATTATTTTATAAATTGAAAGGATTATTTAACATAAGAGTAATTTTGACTTATACTAGTATAAAATTTATTTATTTTTATATAAGAGTGAGAAAAGAAAATTTAAATCATTGTATCATACACGAATGATCAACATTATATTTTGTGTATAATTAGCGTGATAATATTTTTTTTCTAAAAGGTTGTGCATGTCGCCATGATATATACACAATTTGTTTTTAAGACATACATATAAAATTTGGGCTTTATTTTCACCAAAAAAAAATTGGGCTTTATATACTTCTCATAATGAATAAAAGTTCCTGCAAACATAAAAAATAAGGATTTTATAAGATTTATGTTGTACGAAAAGTGATTGTGTTATGTTATAGAGATTCGTTTTACGTGCCTGAGTTTTTTTTTTTGCTGCGGACCCCACAAAATATTATGTGTATAGGAAATTTTTTGTGATCATGTTAAATGATAGATGATAAACCCAAAAAAATAATGAACCGACCTTAATTTTTTTTTTTCTCTCTCCTAGATATTATCTCTGCTGTAAAAGATAGAACTTTTCCAGCAACACCAGAATTTATTGAACAGTTGTATGCGCGGGACTTTTACGAGGAAAGGACCATAGAACAGAGAGGCAATGCACTGCCACAAAATTTGAGATTTTGCTCGCTTTATTGTGAGTAGCATGTAGATTCCTAATAATTTTTTGTATTCTATATGATTTCCTACATGTATCATTTTTGTATACGAAAATATCTTCGGTATTTCAATAATAAATTACTTATTAAAGCTGAAAAAAAAAACTCATTTCGTTATGCTTATTTATTTATTCCTTTATAATTAATGTAAGTTCTACTACTTCTGTTTTAATAAAAAGTTTTATATTTTTAAGTTATATAAGATGAGTCTTTTTATACTATATAGATAAAAAAATTATTTGAAACATGTGGAATTCGTGTTAGTACAAGAATAGAGAGTGGCGTAGAAAAATTTTTGTATAAAATCCGGGGTTTATATCTATCATGTCACATGACACCAAAAACTTTCCTACCCACACAATATTTTGTGGGGCCCACAAAAACAAAAAACAAAAACTAATACACGCAAAACGAATCTCTATAACATTACATAATCATTTTTCCTACGGCATAACTCTTATAAAACCTATAAAATCCTATAATAAATAAGCGCTATTTTTTTTTTGGGTAAGACATCTTATATACTTATATATACATTCTTGTCAACGTTAAGATTGACTATGATATTAGGCTGCATTTACTTTTACTGTATAAATCAGAGTTGCGTTTTTCTTGATAGTACATATTAAGGGATATTTATAATCAAAACAGCATCATTTGAACGCGGGGTTGGCGTGGAAAAGAAGCCAATCGTGTTGGAAACGACGATGAAAGAGGGATGGACAGTGACGATGTTGTCGTGTTTGTTAGTGTTTCTGTTACTGTTATTCCCGACGGCCAAAGCGGCACCTCGTGCGCTGTTAAATCGGTTGTCTGGGAATGGAAGCGGCAATTATCTGACGAATGAAGAACTGTGGTTCTCTCAGACACTCGACCACTTCTCTCCCTATGTAACTTGTCTCTTATCTAAAATCACATCCAATTTTTTTACAATTATTCTCCATGTTTGCTTGCCAACATTTTTTTTGTGCTTTCAAGCAAACCTTAATTATTCATACATCTTATAGTTCAAGACCGGTGATTGTAGGTGAGATTTAATTCCAGCAACTGAACACTTTTTTTTTTTTTAACTAACAAGTACTAGGTTTATTGTTAGTTCAGCACTTTAACTAACAAGATGCCCAAATATCAAAGTCAAAATTCCTTGTTTGGTATGATGATGAATGTGGATATCTTGGTGTAATGGTGTTAACACTTAACATACCAAATACCCCTAAAACAAGGCTTTTAGCCTACTATTCTTGATGTAGATTTAATTGTTCTGGAGAGGTTTAGTTTAGTAGATGATAGTGGTTAAGCAATTTGCCACATTCCTATAGTTAGATTATTATACTTTGAAGCATAAACCCTGTTGAAATTGAAACTCTTAAAAAATATCACATTATGCATTAATTTGAGAAAAAGAGAAAGTTTTCTTAATTTTGCTTAAATTTTTTTTTTATGTTGAAAATTTCCAGTCCTAGAATCTATTTACCACCTTTACTTGTCAAATTCTGATATGGTTGATTCGGCTTATATTCATGCATGCACTGCAGGATCATCGCAATTTCCAGCAACGTTACTATGAGTACCTTGACTATTTCCGGGCTCCAGATGGACCAATTTTTTTGGTAATCTGTGGTGAAAGTTCATGCAATGGGATAAAAAATGACTATATTAGTGTAAGTCACAATTCTTGGTCCAAATTTGTATTCTTATACTTTAATGGTTTTTCTTGGTTCAAATATCTGCATTCGAGAGCAAAGATTGGAAGTAAGATCATAAGTTGTAGCTTGGCTAGAGTCCTATGTATCATAGCGCCAACAAGACTGACTTTGTTTATTTAAAAAATATTATGGCTTTTAAGAAGCAAATATATTAATTTAAAGAAAATCTCCATGCATTGTAACATCTCTAGGTTCTGGCAAAGAAGTTCCAAGCAGCTGTGGTTTCTCTTGAGCATCGCTATTATGGAAAGAGTTCTCCATTTAAAGCTCTGACAACAGAAAATTTGAGATATCTTTCATCCAAGCAGGCACTCTTTGATTTGGCTATTTTTCGCCAGAATTACCAGGCAAGTTAAACTTTTTTACCTTCCTGTTTGATGACAACTTTGGAGAAATGAAGCCAGTAAAGTAGTATCTTAAGAAACTAGTTGAAAAAGTTATAGATAGTCTTCTGTTTCTTTTTTTATATGACTGAAGTAGCATAGTATTGGTCTAGTTCATGTACAATGATAGGACCCTATCAGAGATGCAGCAAAATAACTAATACGAACAGAGTATTTTGTTCATGTATAAGTTGCTAAAAATCAAAATGCACATGTTTGTAAATGCTTGACGATAGGGATTTCATTGATGTGAATCAGGTTGAGATATTGGTTTAGGTCAGTAATTAATTATCAATGGCACTGTCCAGAAAAAAGGCCATTTTATGTCAATTCGTGTCAAATTAGATTTATATGATTTATATTTAGATGTCATAAGATGTTTTATGTTGCTCAAGTATATCTAAATTTCGTCAATTTAATACAAGTTGCATGGATTGCAATATTGCATGTAGTAATTAAAAATATCTTGATGGGTCCAAAATTCACTCTTGAAGCTTCAAAAGCTATTATCCAAGAAGATGCAAAATAGTTTATGTTGAAAAGTTACAAAGAGAAAACAAGGGTTTGGCTGATAGAAACAAGAGAGAGTGAGTGTAAAAGGCTGCAGGACGAAGCATAATAATTTGCCTCCAGCCAACATCTCAATTTGCACTAAATGCTGGAGGTATAATACAAGAATACTCAACCATCTGAATCAGCAATCAATTGCCGATACCAATACTATCCTAAATACTCGCTGACAATATGGACTCATAAGAACAGAAGATTGGGTCTCTACCAAGCAATTACTTCTTGTGTACTTTACCTGGGCTTCTAGTGTGTCATGATTCTACTTGTGCTTATTGATGCATTTAAATGGTCCTACGGGCACACTTGTATTTCTACAATTCTAGCAATCATGTTTCATTATACACAAAGTATATATGGTAAATCAATAAAGGAATTTCTTTGTGTTAATTTATCTTCTTCTTTTTTCCCTCGGGTTTTAATGATGACTTAAGGAGCCTATTGTGTTTATTAAATTTGCTTCTCATTTTATTTGATTGCTTATTGTATTTTTATTGTAGGATTCCTTAAATGCAAAGCTTAATAGAACAAAATCTGAAAATCCCTGGTTTGTTTTTGGTGTCTCATATTCTGGAGCACTGAGTGCATGGTTCCGTCTTAAGTTTCCCCATTTGTCATGTGGAAGTCTTGCAAGTTCTGCAGTTGTTCTTGCTATTTACAACTTCACAGAATTTGATCAGCAGGTGAAGATATTGATTTTTCCTTAATGGTCATCTTTTTGGTTTTTTAGTCTAGATACTATATACCGTATAAACCTTCCCTATTATTTAGTGTCAGTCAAGGTGAGATTTCTATCTTCAATATGCAGATTGGTGAGTCAGCAGGTGTTGAATGTAAAACAGCGTTACAACAAACCACTCAACTTATTGAACAAAAACTGGGAATCGATGGGAAGGCACTGAAGGCTTCTTTTAATGCAGCTGATGTATGTTCTGTTCCTTTCTTACACTTGCTGAAGCATATTATAGTGTACCGCAAACAGAGTCACGTTCCCTGCTAGATTTTCTAAAATGATTTTTATGTTGCATGCTGACCATTTCCTAGTTTTGCAGCTTGTAATTGATGGTGACTTCATGTATTTTTTGGCTGATGCTGCTGTTACAGCGGTAATTGATATGATTCCTGCTGTTTCTTTATTAATTTGTTGCAATATATTGCATTCAAATTTATGATGTTGTTTCCTCTTTTGCTGGTTTTCTTTGAATGTTTTAGTTTCAATATGGAAATCCAGATATATTATGCAAGCCTCTTGTTGAAGCAAAGAAAGCTGGAGAGGATTTGGTGGTATGCTTTCAATCTAGCTACTTTTGCCAGACTATTATGAAACAGTTCAATCCTCAATGAACAAGTTTCTGATGTAAAACTTAAAATGTACCTTTTATGATTTTATTTTTTTTATCTTGGCTTCCATTTGTATGTCAGTATTTTTTTTTCCTTTGTCATTACAATATAGTCATGTAAAATTCTTTACCTCATCATACAGCTCTATGCTGGTATTTGTTTTATGCCTCAAATTCTATAAACATTGGAGCATAAAGTGTTCAATGTTAATGTTGATGTATATCCCTCGAGGCTTAAATCTTTGCAACATCCCTACTTAACCAGTTTTTTTCATCTATTTTCAATTGGCTATGCTAGCTCTTGTATTTTCTGCACTGTAGTAACCATGATCTTCAAAACTATTTTATCATATAATGAGACTCTTGAATTCTGATTGTCGCAACAATCCAATCAGCTTTAGCTTCTGTAGCTATTACACAATGAATTAATTTTTCAACTATTCTTTTCTCCTTTATCACTTGGTCTTTGTCTAAAAATAATAGATACTGCATTATGTTAGTTAATGATTGTCTTTATTCTATTTTATGTTCCTTTGTCAAGATGTCTCTGGTGCCCTTCCAAGACTGCTCTGTCTCCTGTTATCTGATCCATCTGATGGCAAATATATAATTCCCCATGCAGGATGCTTATGCCAAATATGTCAAGGAGTATTACCTTGGAACCTTTGGTGTTAATGTACAAGATTATAACCAGAAGTACTTAAAAAACACTGCTGTCAGTGAAAACAGTTCTGATAGACTATGGTGGTTTCAAGTTTGCACTGAATTTGCATACTTTCAGGTGGCTCCCTCAAATGATAGTATACGGTCCTCAAAAGTTGACACTAGGTAATCTCCTTATCGCGACTGTTCATATACTCTGTTGACAATATTCCTTTCCTCCCTTTTGTATATCACTGTTAAACTATAGTTTTAATATTTCTAGTTTTTGCATATTTTTTCATCATAATCTTGTAAATTTGTTTAAAGCGGTTTCTCATATATTGCAGATATCATTTGGACCTTTGCAAAAATGTCTTTGGAAAGGGCATCTTTCCTGATGTTGATACAACTAACATATACTATGGAGGCACAAAAATTGCAGGTCAGAACCTTACCTCTGCCTTAATTGTTATGTAAAAATTAATAATTAATTTTCTTATATGACTCTTAGTTTTCCCCAAATTCACAGTATATCATTAGTTATTTCTCGTTTATTTTATCTTTCGTGTTATTTGGACTAAATGTTATATCTTTATCAGGCCTTGATGATTGTTATCCTGCACTTTAAAGTAATTTTGAATAGGGATATCTCTTTCATGTTTACATATTTTAATCTGAATTATGTACTTACAATTATGAGTGAGTTCTTAAAACGAACTATATATGTTCTTTATGGCATATTATGGCTGGACACTACATATTTTACATTCGTGTATGGTTTTATTCTGAATATGCTATTATATAATCATCTTCTTGAATTTGACTTCATTTCATGTATCCTAATGTAATGTGCATGGACAGGTTCCAAAATAGTATTTACAAATGGCTCACAGGATCCTTGGCGTCATGCATCAAAACAAATTTCAACCCCTGATAGTGAGTTGGAATTTACTTTTATCAATTATGGACAATAACATTATTTATTTGCGCCATCACCGTGGCAATCTGTCAAAATTGAATTTCTCTCAAATCCAACATGGATTCAGATTGTTTGATTGCTATTTAGCGACAATTGACCGGCTCATTTCTATCAATGCTACATTATATAATACATAATGTTGTGCCTTTTGAGTTTTGATGTGTGATGCACAATTACTATTCTCTTATACCATTAGCTGAATGCTGCCTAATCACTACTAAACTTTCAGTGCCTTCGTACATTATGACATGCTATAATTGTGGCCATGGAACTGACATACGAGGATGTCCTCAATCTCCCTTTAACATTGAAGGTATGTATAATTTTTGCACGCCAATGATTATTGTCATTTTGATATGTTTTAGGCCACCAATCTTGAACCTGCAAGTTATTGGAGTTAACTTATGGTTTTTATCCGTATTTCAATTTCATATTCACCAAGATTTCTTCTCCCACGCATCAACAAAAAGATCTCATGCTTATCAAAAAGAAGAAAATTATATTTTAATAATAATAATGAAAATGTTAAGGAACGAAGCAACAAGAAAATTGTATGACCAATGCTAAGTAGTTGTCATGCTATATCTACACACAACCGTGTTAGTTACTTGTAACATGTATACGGGATCAAACTATATTAAACAACATTCTAATTGTGAAATTTCATTTTAGGTAATGACAAGAACTGCACATCCCCTGATGCAGTTCACAAAGTTAGGCAAAAGATCATTGAGCATATGGACTTGTGGCTATCTCAGTGCCAGGACCAGGACACGGGCAGGAATTGTATCTGATTATGAGTTGCATGATGTACGGCAACAACTTACCCTTGATTTCTATTACTACTACTCCATGATGTATATTGTTTTGAATCACCTTTGTGTAAACTAACCAAATAAAAGTCAAAACTGATTTGTACAAAGAATACCATTTCATGCAATATACATATTCTATCGAGTTATATATATATAGCATGTCTATGCCATCGCCAGATAAAAGCTTACCAGTTGTTGTTTATAACACTTGGGTGTCATGAACCTCTGGTGAGATTCACCAAGAACATGCTTGTTTACTTGCGAGTGTAGGCCATTTTTCGTTAACTTTTCTAGTGTTTTTCGTTGACTTTTTCACAACTTACCATGAGAGTTAACTTGTTTCATTTAGAATAATAAAGCAGTTAACCCTACTTCTATAGCATCCAGATTTTTAAATGATTATTTAAGGAGTTCTTTTATATTCATTTTCGATATTATACACAATGATTTTTATTTTTATTTTGGCATAACTTCTTAACCCTAGCTAATTAAGCTAACAAGTTATCTATATTATATTTAGTTAAACGGTAACTATTTATATCAACATGGTCCGGTTTCCAGAATGGTTTGAGTTGAAGCAATTTTACCTTTTTTGCTTTTTAGCAATTTTACATTCCTTGCATACCCATTTCAACTTGATATAATCTATCTTCTATCCAGTTGGTTGTATTTATAATGTATTATTGCATAGCCATTGACAGGAGAGGGAGATGTTAAATCTGATGCTGCGATACACAGCCTAATCAACGTTCCCGGGTGGTTTGAGCATGATAACTTTGCCCACTTGTAAGTTGTCACTCCTTTTGATGCAAGCTAGTTCAAGAGGTCGGAGTGTTCAAGACTTTATAAATCTCACATTAATTGCCCTACACGATTCTCATTTCACTCATCTATCAGTAACGGACCTTGATGTCACCACCCCAAAAGCTAGCTCAAAGGATAGGAATGTTCAAGACTTTATAAATCCCACACTAGTTGCATATGCAACCAATGTGGGATCCCCAACATAAGTACCAAATATTACGGACCAATAATCACCCAAAAAGTTAGTAGCTCAAATGGTAAAAGTATCCAAGACCTTATAAACCTTATATTAGTTGTTTATACAACCAATATGAGATTCGTGCGGTTGGAGTGACGAGCATAACATGTATATGAAAAACAATGTTTGGCTTTTGGCTAAAGCATGATTGCATCAGACACTAAATATATAAATATTAAATATAATATATAGGGGCGTGTTATATTTACAAACTACACTAAGTACGACCGGTCATACTTTAATCATGCAGTGTACGACCGGTCGTACTTAGTGTAATTTGCAAAAAAAAAATTGTAAACGAATTCTATCCCTAATATATACATGGAAATATTTGTATCATGATGAAAGTTGTGTTATTTTAAGTGAGAGAAAGAGATAGATAAAGAAGCAGAGAGAGAGTGGACAAAAAAATATAAAGGTGTGGGATCATTTGACATAAAGTGTGTTTACCAGGAGTCGAACTCAAATCCTCTAGACTCACAGTCCGAAATCCTTGGACTCAGCACCAAACCAACTGAGCCGCACCTTGTAGGTAGTAGCGAAAATTTTTAATCAGTTATGAGCAACAACAAAGAAAGCCATGTGACATTATAATGACTTTTTTAAAGAAATTAGACGACATCATTTCAAATATTATGTTATGTTTTGACTATTTTTAAATATATTTCTTCATGTTATAATCTTATAAATATTATGTTTATTACTAAATTTTTATTATTATGTTACTTAATTGTGAATGTTAATCAATATATTATTTTATCATTTAATATATGGGGAGGGTTATATTTACAAATTTTTTGTTTATAAACTCTTACAAATTACACCATGTACTCCCCGAAATATATTAGGTTACACTATGTACTTCCAAGAGTACATAGTTTAATTTGCAAAAATTTGTAAAAAAAATTTGTAAATGTATCCTTGCTCATGATATATTATATAATTAAATTATGGGAATAACATCTGTCATTTTAAATGATGTAAGCCCATATCATTTTAGATCCTAACCATTGATTTCTGTCCATCAACAGTTATAATTTATTGGATCAAAATTATAAATTAATTAATAATAAATTTTATCCATTATGTTTGACCCAATAGATTATAACCGTTGATGGACGGAAATCAACGGTTAGGATCTAAAATAATATAAGGTTATATCCTTTAAAAGGATAAATGTTTTTTCACCAAATATATATATATATAAGGTTTTGAACCACCATTTCCTAGTTCAATAACTGGTCAGTTTTTAAAAACATTCTTTCTTTTACTCATAAAAATGTCTTGCTCCATTGATCCGTTACTCAAAAAATGTTTGGCTCAGATTTTCCATTTTACCTAATATCATCGCCTACTAATTAGACTTCCATTCCAGTTGGGATATAACTTTCCGAATATCCTCACTCAAATGGCAGTCATATTCCTCAATAATTAAACGTGATGAGATAAAGCGACGCCGTTGTGCTTTTTCTTTTTTGACCATATTTCTTTTCAAATATTTAGCCTTTGCACCTAGCATAAGGTAGTTTCCTATTTCCTTTTTGTCATTGTGCTATAAAAGTACTTCTCGGTCAAAAGCGCAGACACAGGAAATAGAATTGGGACTCTTCCTTCTTCTCTGTTTCTTATGTGTGCTCACATCATTCTTGTCACTATCTTTTTTCTAGACATATATGTGGTCATTCTGTCAAATACCGAGTCTTCTTGCAGGTTGCAACTTGCAACACCTTTTGTCCGTCGTGACATGAATGGACCAAAAGACCAACCAATTTTGATGTTCAAATCACCCAAAACGACACGGGAGAAGCTTTTCCGGACAGTTTCTATGTGGGTCCTTAAACACCCTCGTTCATGAAATTTTCAATTTATGCATGTGGGTCCAGCCATTAACATCAATCGAATTCCGTTTCTGGGTGTTCGTTGGTGATTTAACACGTGTTTCATTGAGATTTTAATCGACTAATTTAAGTGCATACTTATTTGAGAAGATTTAAATTTAAAATAAAAATTATTTCATGCTTGATTACTAACGGTAATGTCAAGAGAACTCTACTAAACAGAGAAGGGAAGCTTGCTTGTTTGATCAGGAGTGAGCTTAAAGAGACGAAAGGGAAGGAGAAGAGACAAGGTTGACGGAGGAGAACTGAAGCATGGAAAGTAACCGAGAATCTCACAAGGTGAAGCAATCCGAGATAAAGCAATAAGAATTTATTACATTAGCTTTGTGCAAGATGTCAACGTTCGATAATTACATTATAATATAATAGGGATTTAATTTAATATTTACATTTAGTTACACAGCTGTACAATTGTTATCGCCCCTTGCCACGATAATGATGACGATGATGATGATGGCTGAGCTATTGATACACACTGGCCGTACAAACCTAGCCTGCTACTCCTTGTGAAGTTCCATAACCATGCTTGAGAGAAATCTATGACCAAGACAGAGAGAGAGAGAGAGAGATTAAGAACAACCAAAAGCCCCGGCAATGCACAAAATCTCATAATTCCCAAGTGTTATCAACTATAATAAATATGTTTAATATGTTGATCCCTAGAGGTTTGACGACCTTTTGAATTAGTCCTTGAGAGTATAAAAAGATTCTAATTGAATCCTTAAAATTAGCAAATGCTTCTCATTGAGTCTCCATCAATGACCACTTTTGTCAGACATCCATTCATTCAGTGCTACTGTGGCCCCCCACTTTGTCTGCATAGACTAACACATGTTTGTTTTAAATTCTTTCAAGCACCACCGAGAGTTCATAAAAAAAAAGACCATTTTCTTCAGTGAATCGCTCCCAAAGAGCGTGTATTTACCTCCGAAAACGCGTGAACAGACTGTGCGAATAGAATCTCAAACAAACATGCTTTAAAAGGTGGTCTCAAATGTTCCATTTCCCTCTCCCTGAAAACAATCACATGACTGGCACATGATATATTTCCTTTAAAACAGTCACACGACAATGTTTTAGGGGGGAAATGGGCTGATTTGACCACCTTTGATCCACACAAACCGAATGGCATAATGGGAACCACATGAGCTCTCCATTTACCACCTCGTCAATAAATTTGTAGATGTCCGTGCTGGTCGCAATAGGGATCAATTAGAAACATTTATAATTTTAAGAACCCAATTAGAAAGTTTTAAACTAGACTAGGCCAAAAACTTGGTAAAACTATCGAAATTAACATAGTAAATAAACCTAATAAAAGTTTAACAAGAATGAAGCTAGAAAATATTAAGACAATGATCTAATACTGGCTAGTAGCAATTAACTTGGATTTTTAATATTGAAACAATAGCTAAGATTCAAGAAAAGAAAAAAAATCAGGTTATAGCTTGCTATCTAAAGAAGAATAAATTTACATAGAAAAACACACAATAAAAGAAATGTACCATCATCATGACTGGAAGAGAGTTATAGTTGCAATATAACCATTCTTCATAACCTGATAACATCACCAGAGTATAGATTAGCAGTCTCTTCAAGGCACCATAGTGGACTAAACAAGTAAATTAGCAGGGCACAGTAAGCACACAGAATGACGCACCTCAAAGGCTATATTTTGATAACCATATACAAGAGTAGAACCAAAAGGGTTACTTGCAGAGCCTTGTGTTTGAATGGCCGCTCGCCCACAATCCCCAAGTATTTCCTAAAAGAATCAATTACAAGCAATCATAATTCATACCATAACTTCTATCAATGATTATAAGAAATCCACGTCAAAGCTTGTCACAATTTTCTTCCCCAAATTACTTCATATAATTCAATTAAAGAAGATCTTCCAAAATTCCCCAAAAAAAAAAAAAAAAAAGGATCTTCCAAGGTGAAACATCACTTATAAGGGCAAACATACAACTTGGAAGGGATAAAAAATCACCTTCACTTGTTCCCATTTTGTGCTAGGTGTAATAGCCCTCGGTTTGCTGTTATTTACTTCCTGAAAAGATCCTCCAACTGCTGGAAAGGGAAAAAATGATTTTATCTCTTTTTCACAACAAAAATTTACATAACTGTAACTTCAAGACCAATCTAAATACTGCAATGCAAATAAAAAAATTCTTACAATCTGAGCCATAGATAACAAAGTTGCACTTAATGTAAGAATTGAAATCAGCATGACCAGGGTAGTTGGTATGCAATACAAACTTCTTGATTTTGTGAGTCTGAAAATACAACAGACATGTAGGAGCTTACGTTGTCAATTGTATCACTGTGTATAGAAACAAAAGGATGAGGTAAGGTGCAAACCTGCCCATCAAATAAGATGTCCAGACCACGAGTAAAATAATTATAGAAGTAATCACCACAAAGAGTTGTTCGTGGCCGAAGATCTGAGGCAGAATGAATAACCATTTGATCTACCTGCAGAATTAGGAGTCAGAATCTACCAAAACAAAATACTCATTCAAGGAATTTACTAGCTATAAAAATTACAAAATTGCTTTGTACTCAAGGTAGAATTCAGATTCAGCCTCTTTAAAATAAATAGTTAAGTATGTAGTGAACATCAAACTACTCCATGAACAGAGAGCAACTAACAACAATATTATAATTTTGACAGTAAGCTCTGTCTTGATAACTTCTGTTTGACATACCCCAATTCCTAGTTTTAAAACTTGTCAACCACATATTCACCCAAAAATAACTTTCCAACTACATTTGCATGTATCATAGGGGGTCTAGCAAAGCCTTCTGCTAAAATATTCGGTAGAGAGACCATACAAGAAGAAGTCTGCATGTTCCAAGCATATCCCCAAGCATTTAATCAAGCCTAAGGCTTCCATCTATCTCATATTACACAAGAACCATAAAAAAGTACCATATCTATGCAGCTGTGTGTATAAAAAAAGTACCAAAATAAAAAGAAACAAAGATAAACTTAGGAAGATGGATAGAACAATCAATTCACATAAGGGGAGTTCTCAAAAGCAGAAGCTGCACAGATTGTGGAATATGACAGAAGCGTGGGTAATTTTGGTTATATATATAATTTTATTTTTATACATTTTTCCTCATTCTTTTCGTACTTTTCATTTGGGTTCATCTGCCACCAACCCCAACTAGTTTGGGATAAATGTGTTGTTGATGTTGATTCTTCCCAAACTCAAAGGGAAAAATAATTGGTGGACCACATGTACCTTCTTGCTTCAATTTTTTTCCCCCATATACCGTCTGTTTTCACCCATCCATCCAAACAAGAAATTTCTCCTTTCGTCAATTTTCCCATCCCCCACTTCTTTCCTCTCTTTTATCCTTAACCAAATCACCAAACAAAAGGGTAGTCTAAAACATGCAGCAGTAATTGCCTAGGTCCTCATATGATCCATTAAAGGTAGAAGGTATTGTTAAGTTAAAATTGAATTGTATACTTGCTGACAGACTTGTGAAATGTACAGAAAGATCTCAATATCAGAAATGTATAAAAGGGCCGACCCAGTTCAATACCCACTCGTGAGTGTTTGGGGAAGGACATACGAGTCAAGCCTTACCCCCGCTTTTGCGGAGAGGCCGAGTCGAAGCCGGGACCTTGGACATCACGGTAAGCATGCTTACCACTGAGCCAAGCCGGCCCTTCAATATCAGAAATGTATAAAGCTTCATAAATTCAATTCTCCACAGTACACCAACAATAAAGACATAGAAAGAGTTTACTCAGATTCTGCAGACATTACTGCAACATATATCAGTTTAATTCCACAAAAAGCCTACAAAATAATCACATTCCATTTAAGAACTAGAAATTCATGGCACCTGCTTTTGATGAATGCCACAGGGACGACCTAGCTCAGTCCACACATCCTGCAGGAAGGATAACATAAACTTTGATTCAGATAAAGAATACAAATCAAGTGGAAGATGACAAAAGAAGAAACAGAAAGCACAGGAAAATACTTTCTGATAGAAGCATAGCTCAAATGGTTTCAATTGTATGTAACATAAAGCTTACCTGTGGAGACGCACCAAAAGGAATGTGTTGAGAGCCAACAGTGAAGTACAATTCTTCCCCCAGCTATATAACAGAGAAAGAACTGAATTAGACGCCAATATTTCAGCCACCTTGCCAAATCAGGCAGAAAGTTTCTCTAAAATGAAGCCAACTAAAGGTGTCATACTAAATAAGCAAAAACAAAACTGATACAGGGCTTAAAGAACCCAAACCTTGACAAGAACCTCTTCCATGTAAATGCTGCCACCAGGTAATGGAGGAGCAGAAGCCTTATCCATTAAGGACCCCACACCAACCTTCTTACCGGAGGAGCTATCATATATAGAAACACGGCACGTAACTGGTGTGGTCCCATCTGGAAACTCCAATGGCAATTCCACTTCCATAATGAAAAGAGACAAACAAAATTAGAACTAGAAAACTCAGTGCAAAATTTCAATTTCAAGACGATATAATAAATACCTCCCCCCGTCGTGACAGCAGTCTGTAAACTGACTTGGAATAGGAAATGCAAAGGAAAGCCCCTAAAAACCAAACCAAGAAAAATACAAACCAGAAAATATTAATGTGGACTTGTAGAACAAAAAAATAAAACATAAAAATAAAAAAATTAATGGCAATAATTATGCATTTGACATCCCAGATATGTACCGGATAGAATAGTGTGTAAATGCCTCTATCCTTATCAAAAATTCCAGGATATGTGGGCCCAAAAAGTGCATATACAGCAACAAAAGTAGCTAGAGTCGACGGTCCCCTAGAAGTTGAAAAGATGATCAATAAAGTGTTTTACAATAAATAGATACAAAAGTTAGGATATGGATCTTTTAAAATTTCCCATAATCTTGTCATGTGAGAATTTTATGTCTATCTCTCTGTTTATAGATATTCACAAATTTTGATAGGGCCCCACCAATTTAAGAGCTTTGAAAGAGAGAAATAGACACAAAATCCTCACATGACAAGGTCATGTAAAGTTTTAACAAGAGAGGATCCATTCCCCAAAAGTTTTAAGTCTAGACACTCACCCAATGAGGGAAGTGGAATAGCGCATTTGAAGCCGCTTTACATCAAATATTTCAATAAGTCGCAGTCTCTAAAATAGTATTGGAAAGTTTCATCACGACAAAGTCATCTTGTCATATATGGGTACCAATAAAAAGAAGCACTATACAACAGCTTAGAATGATTGAAAGCATAAGAACTGCTACATATAATAGAGGTTAGAGCTTTAGACAGTAAGAAGCAGCAAAAAAAAAATTCAGAAATGCTCCATCAACTTTTGTGAAAAGCAGCAATATCAGGTTAAAAAAATACAAATTATCTAGCATGGTATTTTCTTGATGGGAAGGAGCATGTATTTGTAACTAAAGAAACAGACCCAACGAAGAAAAAAACCCTAACACTTCAAGTATTCCAGTTCCACCCCAATGAACTTGGAGAAAAGAAAGTATAGCTAAATTCTAAACTACAATTACATTACTCCCACTGTTTTTCATTTGCATGGACATAGTACTGCAAGATCCTTACACAATTTTTCGTTCTTACGATTCTCTTATCAAGTTCTAATATGCAGATAGTATGAACTTAAAAGATGTTAGAGAATAATATAAACCATTAAAAAGGCCTTCACTCTACACCTTAAAGTTTTGGGTTGAATTGGTTATTTACATTGTATCAAAACTTCAGTGACCATAAGATCACGAATTCAATCCTCACCGCCCCCCACTTGTGGAATTAAGCATAAGGTAAAACCAAAGAAATTGGGCCTATGCAATATCCACATTTCAAGACCAAAGGGCTCTTACGTGAGGGAGTGTGTTAGAGAATAATATAAACCATTAAAAAGGCCACTCAACACCTTGGGGTCTTGGGTTGAATTAGTTCTTTACAAAAGATAAAACAAACTAAAAACTATTTCTGAGAGTCCTATAACACTCAGAACCCATTTATTTTCTACAGGAATTCTTCACACACTTTCTGAATTTTCATTTTCAAATATATGTCCATTAAATTTAATTGTGTTACGGTAATAATTCATGCGGCCACAATGCTATAAAACCAAAGCATTAGCTATGGCTCCCGTCAAATAAATCATAAACTTAATGTACCAGCTAGTCATCCACTCATGCTTCCTATTAAAGACATGAAAAATAAAAAATTCATTAACTGAGCCGCATTATCTCATGTTTTCTCCAAATAAGCACTCTACACAGACACACTTGGGAATAAATCAATCATTGGCAGCAAAATGAAAGGGGAAAAGAAAACCCACCTGACACCAGGGATCGAAACGGAGATGAAACCCATGATCCGGAAAGCTTATAACAATATCCAACTTCAGAGGCTCCTGCATATACACAAAGTAGAAGAAATCAAGGTAAATGTAAATAAATCTTTTACGAACTAAAACAGCAGATGCCTAACACAGACAAAGCAATCCGCTGATGGTCAATTCAACAAAATTGAATAAACTAGCGTATTTGTGTGAGTTTACACGATCATAGACGACACAGATAACAAGAAATTAAGTCATAATCATATGTTACAAACCTCATCATAATACTTCACATGCACCACATCGTATATGTTAGGCTGCTGCTCTATCTGAGCAAATGCTTCACATATAGGCATTCCTAAACAGCATAAAGAAATGGTGTCAGTAACACACAGTAACAAAATCTCAAACGATAAACGGGATGCCAATAGCATCGACTTCAATTGTGCCAAATAAGCTGAGCTATTGAATTGACACACACAAAAAAAAGTCTCCATGCTACTGAACAACATCACATGACTGTTAATAAGTGATAACCTCATCGGTCCAAAAAAAAAAACTAGAAACAAAATTACTATTTCTTCAACCTAAGTTTACAAACAAGCAAATGAAGAACGTCTACTATAATGCACCACGGAAATTCGATTCGATCAAGTGAACTGAAATTCGAAAATGGATTGGATTCTTCTTCAATTCGAAAACCGAGAGCGACCGATATTCGAATTCGTAAAAGCATCGAACAATAAAATCGGGTCGGGTATGGATAATTACCGAGGGAGAAGGGTCCGATACCGAGACCGGGTCGTAGATCGAGAACGATAGCGCCCATGGCTGTGCCCTCGCAACGCCGTCTGGATCTCTGCAACATAGTTGAAACTGATTGGTAGGGGGGTTGGGGGTATTTTGGAGTTTCTGGTTAAGGAAATCTCTCCGTTACTTTCGGTGATGAAAGCTCGAAAGAACACGCAGGTATTGAATGCTTATATATAGGGTTGGATTGCATTTGATTTGATGGAAAAAACCATCTTCCGTTTTCCTTTTTTAACACTGCAATCGCAAAAGATGCCCCTCTAGCACGTCATCGAAAAATCACATTTCTTTCTTTCATTTCATTCTCTTTTTTATTTTATTTTTATTTTTATGCTTTTTCAACATAACCCACGCAAGCGGAATATTGCCGATCCTTTTCGGAGTCATGGCTCATACATAATTTTCCAACATATAAATTTCTAGAATAAAAATTCTGGCTCATGCGTGTATTCGACCTCTTCTTCTAAGGTACTTATTAAGGTTTCCAAAAGTGAGGTGGAAATTATATATTTAATATAAGAGATAAAAGATTATTCTAATGTTTACAAGGTATCTAAAAAATGAAAACTTGTGAACTGGAAGAAAAATTTCACTCCCACCGATGAAGGTGTGAATAAATCTTTAACGATAGAATGGACAAAATATGATTACTTTTGTTATGGCCAACTTAGGGTCTATAGTCTAAAAGACCTCAATAAAGACAAATAATTATGAGAGAAATATGAAAAGAATTTCAATTCTATCATATTTTCAGTGGATGGCTCCCAATATTTATAAAAGATTCAGAATTTTACTATCTATATATAAATTCTCAATAAATAAGAAATTAAAGTTTGCATTTTTTAACTCTCTTTTAGCTGTTATTGTGTCATTTTTCTTTAAAGTATATCCTCTATAAATATCTGTGAAAAAATACTGATCCAACGTTGACTTACCAATCTCAAATCGGATATCTCCATCCTACTCGATCGAACAACTTTAATTACTAAAATATCTTTCGAGTTTGTGATTCTTTGCTTTGTATTTATTTGTTGCATCGCATCTATATGGAATTTTCTCTCGGTTCTTTCTGTGCACTTGTTTTCCTAACATATCATTTAAACATCATTAAGCAATCTCAACCAAACTTTTTTTCCTCTTCTCCCTACATTACTTTTCAGTTCTACCATGAAAGATGCAACTCGATTGCTGTATCTGCAAAAAATATAAAAAATAAAAATAGATGCTATATTAGGATTCAAGTTGCAAACCTATTTCTCATTGATTTTTGGAAGATAAATTAGTAAGTTTATTTTTTATAAATAGATAAATCACTAAGTTACCTAACCTTTTTCTTTCATGTAACTATATTCTTCTTTGTACATAATGATTTAGACAATGATATTTAATGTTAAAATATCTCCCCACTGTTACTTTCAACAATTTAATATGTTGGATTGAATTCAACGATCAAACACATTTTAGTTTATTTTAAAAAAGGATTAATCTATATTAAAATTATTTATTTCTTTGGAATAAAAAAGAATATTAAAAATTTCTCCTTCATTATTATGGTTCTACATAAGCCTGACTTGTTTAGGTTAAACTATAACCTAAACCAACCTACTTGGCTATTTCCATCCCTATTGATTACTAACAGATATCATAAAAATAGGTTCAAATTCCTCAATTTGTGACCTACCATAACTTTTACATAAATTGGAAACTTTCCATTTGAAAATGACTTGTCATGGCCATGGGCTTATGCAAAGAGAAATTAATTTGCATTGACTCTTTTTTTATTATTATTATGATAAACTTTATAAATTATATGTAGACTAGAGACTTAAAATAAATTTAGAATATTCATTCAAAACAAGAAACACTAATATTTTAATATATTAAAAATACTTTTTAGAAAAGCATTTTACAAAATTACTTTGTTGAGTATGTTAATTATATTTATTATTATTATTATTATTATTATTATTATTATTATTATTATATTTAAGTTTAACATTAATACTATCGTAATGATACACAAGTGTAAGAATAATAAATCGTACACTAAATCTTAACCGTTAATTTTTAAAAAGTATTTTACAAAATTACTTTGTTGAGTATGTTAAATTATATTAATTATTATTATATTATATATATATATATATATATATATATATATATTTAAGTTTAACATTATACTATCGTAATGATATTTTATATATGGGGCAAGATCTTTTTATAAATCTTATACCAAATTTTATCTGTTAATTTTTATATATTAGACAATGATAATTAATTAGGAATTAATAATTAATTAATGAGTATAACTCAATAAATTATAATCGTCTAATATACAGAAATCAACGACTAAGATTAAATGTAAAATTTATTATTTTTATACCAATGTAAGTTAATTATGTCCCTTTATATATATATATATATATATATTAGTTATTTGGAATTCTATTTTTAATATAATAATAAAAATATATATATATAAAGAGCAAGAAAACGTTGGTTGGTGTATATGTTTTAAGTTTTGAATCGAGCTAGCATGATAAGAGGATAGAGGCAAGTTGTCCAAGTCCATATTTTAATGGTGGGTACATGTGGTTGGCCCCTTTAATTTAATTTTGCCAAAATATGGGCCATTACTTAGTTGATAAATATGTCAACAAATAATTGATGAAAATTAAAACTAGTTGTTATCGAAAAAGAAAAAAGAAAAAAAACTAGTTATTGAATTACTACATGGCCGAAAAAGTTACTGAATCACTACGTAAGGAGATGAAGCAATAGAAAAATGATTATCATATTCAAATGATCAAATTGGGCTACGGGGCATAGCTAACGTTCTTATAGCAGAACTGATTGCGATTTTTAAAGGGTTGCAGATTGCGTGACAGTAAGGTTTTCGTAATGTATACTGCGAAAGTGACAGTCTTCGAGCTATTCGAGTTGAGAACTCTTTTAATTTTAGTGCGGGGTCAAGATAAGATAGAATAAAATAAGACATAATGAAGCAAAAAAAAAATTGCATTTTATTTTTTATTTTTTTATTGAAATTAAGATATAATATTCTTAACTTTATGTTCTATTTTATTTAATTTTTAAATTATATTTAATGTAAAATAAAACATTTTACGGTATTGTGTTTCCTTTTATCTATCTAGCCAAAAATATGTTGTCTTGGAAGTGATGTCCGTATTGTTCACATTTTGAGAGAAGCGCGCTGACTTTTTAGCTGAACATGGAGCTTTGCGTTCAGACGTGTGCTGATTATTCTTGAGAAGTATGCTATTGGCCTTTCTTTTCTTTCTTTTTAAAAATATTTCAATTAATTTATCATTAGGAGGATTTAACACATATTCTTCATCTACTCAACTCTTATACATCAATTGAACTACCACAATTTAATCCCTGTTATTGGTCTTGAATTTGTTGATCCTGTCCTTCTAGCAGACACTATGGGAGCAATTGATAAAGGATAAAAAAAAAAATTATGAGAATCTCAATTTTTAAAATATGATAAAAACATTTAGTTTATGATAATATCGAAAATTAAAAATTAAAAAAAAAATTAATTTTCCGAAAATCCTGAAAAATATCAGCTACCAAATGCCCCTTAAATGCCCGCTATAGGTAGCATGCTCCCTCATGGTTAGCCCTTTCTTTCATTCACTTTTTTTAGATGTACCAGAAATAAAATGATTAAGTTGAGAAATGTTGCTGTTTATTTATTCATATATAAGTAACAACTATTAACTGTATTATCAGATGTTTTTAAATTTAAGTAAAATTTAAAAAATATAAGTTAATTTTTTTTAAGACGGACTACTTAAAGTTATATTAAAAATAAATTAGTAACTACATGTGTTATTTGTTGCATTTAGCAATTTAACGAGGTTGGTTACCTCTCTCTAATGTCTTAGAATCTATTAGAATATTCTATGAAAAAGTTCGCCAATGCCTCTGTAATTTATTCCATGATCATTTATGTCCGTGTGAATTTTTTTATCACATATGTCTTTATGCTTTGCAAAAGGGTATGTTTTTTTATCACATATGCCCCTGTGAATTTTTTTTAAAAGCACAGGGGCATATGTGATAAAAAAATCACAAAGACATAAATGATTTTGAAACAAACTATAGGGACATTAGTGAATTTTTTCCAAAATTCTATTATTTGCTTTCTCTGTGAAATTGTTCACTTGGTTATGTTGTCTTAGACTATAAAGAACCGAAACTATGTTCTTGAACGTGTGCATAATTATAAATCGTTCTTTGCATGATCAATGACTTTCTCCACAAACCAACACAAGATTTTTCAGCATGTTTTGTCTTCACTCATACACTCCCTGAGAAACTTTCCAAAAGGTCACCCATCCCATAATTGCTTCAAGTCAAGCACATTTATTAACTTTGGAGTTCATAAGTCATGAGCTACCGAAATGTAAATGCATGTTGTTAGTATAGGTAGTACGTATTATTTCCTCTAAGTTATCTTCAACTATACAATCCTATATTCGTACAGTCTCTGGATACCTCTCATTTGAGTGTTGATTTGATTCATTTATGTACCCCTCCAGCTAGAAACCTATCAGGAGTCATTCTTTGTCTGTACCTCATATTTTTTGCACCGGCGATCACTCCTCACCCTCGTCAACACCCGGGGTGTTTTAGTATTACTTTAACTAATCAAATAAACATCTAATGGAACAAATTATATATCATTAATTTTATTATATTATTTATCATTTCCTTATAACATAAAAATAGGAAGTTTGATATAGAGTTCATAGCAAATAGTTAAGAGAGGATAATTAAGGGTTAAGTACAATACCATAGTTATTTATTTAAATGATAAGATATTTATTCCCACTCGCAATTTGATTATTGAAAATTAAAAAAAAATGGTTACTTGAATAACCACATTTATATGGGTTCGAGAAAGTTCAATTTAGATTAATAAGGTTTTTAATACATAAGTATACATTTGCCTTTGTTTTTTTATTATCCCCTCAGTAATTCTATAGGTTTCCTATGAACTAATCTGAAGTTTAAGGTGAGTTTGGAATTAAGGCTTTAAATCCCTCCCAAAGATGATATTAAAGATAATCGAACACATGCTCGCATTCCCATTAACTCTCATGCGCCAACTGAACTACCATAATTTGATATACATTTTTCTTTGTTTCTTAAAAGAAGATGCAATGTTATCATGGCTATCCGTGTTGCTTGAAAGGTTAAGATGCATCATTGTGGAAATATCTTTAGTACTACTGTAGTACCGAAGACTTAGTGCATCATTTACTTAATTTGGAAATAATAATATATTTTCTTTACCATTTTACCCTTCTTTGTATGGTTATTTTTTCCTAAACCATCACCTTTTTCTACTTTTAATAAAGGAGTACATACTACAGTAGTACCAAAGATATACTCCATCATTGTCAATCAAGAAAGAAGGCTCAAAAGAACATGCAACGTTGCCATGGTTGTCCATGTTGCTTGAAAGAGGATGCATCATTGCCCATGTGGAAAGAAGGAATGTGAAATGAAGGCATTAGACTAACAGGTAAAAGGAGAAGGAAAAATAAAATCCTGCATCTCCTATCATATTTAAAAACCATGCTTCACTTAGTTGTGGATTAACGACATAAAGGCTCAGTCTTGAAAGAAATTATGTATTATTGTACGAGTTTGATGTTTCTCATATTGTAGGAGATAAAATTATCCTAGAACATGAGAGACATTAAATCTTTGTTTTAAATGTTAACTAATGGCCTAATGAACTTATATGTAAGACTTTGATGAAATTTAATAAAGACCATGTGATTTTCACATTCAATCTATAGACTTGTGTAGTTAGATAACTAATCCAATATAACTTAGTTTTCAAATTGGGTTAATTTATTTTTTTAGCATAAAAATTTTAGATCAGGTTAGATATCGATGTTCCACTAGAATCGAGACAGAACCAATAATCTCTTCAAGAATTTTTTAAAAGAATTAGAAATCGCATTGCGAATGAAGTCCTCAAGTTGAGTTAATTTCTAATTGAAATTGTACAATTATCGATATTCCATTAGGTCGTGGTGGTTAGACTTGTAAGTTGTGTGAATTATCATTCCAATAAAAAAAGGATATAATAGTATATGTTATTTGAGAATGGATTCTCTCATATTAAAATTTCATATGACTTGGCTATATAAATTTTTTGTGTCTATCTCTTTCATCATCAGATCATAAAATTTTTTAACATCCACTCTCATTCTATTTTATCATGTGCATCTAGTGCACCAAATGAACCTCAGTGTTAAGTCTCTATATCCATGAAAATATAATGATTATGATAGTTGGAATTAAAAGTTGTGCGAATTATCATTCGAAATTGTATTTTGTTTTTCAACTGGATTATTCAGGTAGCTAGTCATTTTTTTCTGTCATTCTTTTTACATGGAGCGTTAATTGAGCCGAGTTGGAAATTAAGGTATCGTCATTTTCAAATAAAATAGTATTTTATTTTTTTCTGGAAATTAAACTTCAACAATCACCAAAGGCATAAGAGCCTATCAAAGAAACTATATAATCCATTGAATCATCAAACCAAATAGCATGTCACAAGTTTCGCATAGTTTGCAAGAGCACTTGCTACCCTATTATAATATATATTCTTGTGGAACAAATCCAGAATCAAATATAGGAAACCAAGAAGCCAATAAAGTACATCCCGTAGAATATACTATTTAGCAACAAGTCCGTTATATTTTTAATCCCTTGTATACTTGCTTTGCGTTGTCCTCCAAGAAAATAGTGGTTAATTAACCCCATTTCCATGCAAATTTTACTCCTTCACGTGGCACCATTAGCTCCCCTTTGTATGTATTTCCAACACCCTCTAATTCTTCATGGCTTTTGCTGTTAAAACTCCCCAAGTAATCTTTAATTACACTCCTTGCACCATAAGCCATTCAGTTTCTGCTGAGAAGACCTTAGCATCAACATAGTTTTTGAACACATTTCTATTCGGTTGTCGTCATTGTTGATGGGTTTGAGTCCCCTCTCCACTTCAACTAGGGTGATTCTTTAATGAACTCTAGGTATATGGTTGCAAGTTCAACTGTGTTGATAGAGTTTAATGTTATATCTTCTTAACAAATCTTTATACATCTTTAAAATTATTTAAAATAGTAAGTATTAAATAAAGTATAAAGCATTTAATGCATTAATAGTTTAAAATTAATATTTTTTAAATAATTAAAAACCTTTAAAAAAAATTATTGAGATATATATATATATATATATATATATATAATTTTTTTGTAGGATGATGATATAAAATTATTGTTTCAAATAACTTCAAGACTTTATTCATCATTAAGACATTAACATTTATAAGTTTATAACGGTTACCAAATAACATGTGACCTTTACCCTTTATTTTTGTTCTACTCTTGGATAGCATATCTAACCTTGAGAAACTAAATTCTCAATTGGGAGAGTTGTGGAGATGAATGACCTTGATGCAAAATATCAGATCGGTGACAATTGACAAAGCATGTAGCCCCCCAAATTTTGGTTGTTGAAACTCGACATACTCTTTGCATGCATGACTAAAAAAATTATATCGGATACTCAACCGTAATTGGTAGTAAAAAAAAAAATATTATAAGCTACGCAAAAATTACTTAGGAGTTTAAATAATGAAATTGTTACTATGAGAAAAAATATTTAATTATTACTCCTGATCACCTGAAATTGCATGAACAATTATTTGCATAATTTTACAACAAAATATTTAAGTTTCTATTTTCCGGCTTCAAATCAATCCTTATATAAATGAAATTTCAAATCTCAATTATGAATAATATTTTTTTTTCAAAATATGAAACCAGTTTTAATATTGCGATATTAGTCAACATAAAGCTTATACATTCACAAGTAAAAGATGGGCGGCGAGTATTTAATATATGTGTCGAGTACGTGCTGGCTAATGCTGAAGTAGAATTTCATTAAAAAGTTTTAAAGGTTTATTAAGTGATGAAAGTAAATGTTTAATATATGACTAGGCATATAATTACTTGCATACGTTGTAATGTTTATGAATTCGATTTTAGTTTATATATTAACTCTTTTAATATAATAGGAAACGAGTGAATGATAATTTTATAAGGTCATGGTGGCTTGACAACTCTACCAATTAGTTTTTTTTTACAAAATTAAAAAATAAAATAACAATCAGGTAGCTGATCACGTCCTTTCATTTACTAAAAACTATCTAACTTCGGAAGCTTAGCTTACTTTAGAGCATTTATTTGTAAGTTTTGAATAAAAAATTCAACGTTTCATTTTTTTTCCTTTATCTTTCTTTTTTCCCTTGCCCTAATAAAGATTCTTGCGTCCCGTTGTAATAACGGAACCACCATAAATTCCAACTCAAGTATAATTTAAGTTAAACAACAAATCTAACCCGTGAGAGAGAAGGAGACAAACTCAATGGTAATCCTTATAATTCTAACTTTCTAAGTAACACAATTCCCAAGTCAAACCAAGCATTTAATATGGATAACATCTTAACATAAATAATGCCAGAATTCTTGACAGGCATCATAACAGTGACGTAATTATCCTGATCAGCCAGAGAGAGTAAAACCTTATTTACAATTATGTAAAACCCACTTTTTAGTAGCTTACTCACTTTTCTTGTGCAATTTATCTTCCTAATATTCAATGGCAAAGAATAATACACGCACGCAGGGACGTCAATAGTCTAGTTCTAGCTGGCATAGTATGAAATCATATTTTTTAAAGAATATTCTACCTAAATTGCCGAAAAAATTATGCCGTGCCAGTTTTAGAAAATTACCACTAAAAGAATCCAATGAATAGATGGACGGGAAAGCAAGTAACCAAGCAGAATAAGAAAGTGCTTAGTTGAAAACATTTAAATTATGAAAACAAATTGTAGTATGGTTTTGTTAAACAAAAACATAGGAGTTGGACGGTGTTATTTGGCGTTGAACAAAATAACCAAGTGGGTCCCACATTGGCTGGCCTTTCTTTGGCACCCACTAACCACGTGGTGCTCGAGAAACACTGAATCGCGTACTCAAAAGGAGTCGCATTTGACGATTCACAATTTTGAATTCCAATACACTCGTACTAGATTAAAATTGAAAACCATTAATTAATATTGTTAGAAAAGGTAGAAAGAAATAAAAAAAAGGAAAAAGACTTAGAGGAGCTTCCCACGTTCAACCAATCCTGAGTAACCATGTCGTCTACCTTGTTCTCACTCTGGAGTCAGAATCCAACACTCTCTCTCTAAAATCCATTGGGGATCTCTTTGCTTTTTTACACGAAATTACCATCAAAACAAACACTGTCTTGTTACATCTGCACCCAGTCCAATTCCATGTTTCCACTCAACACCACACCACGCTTCAATTTCTACCAATACTAGGGTTTTCTTTCTTTCTTTCACGCAACTCAAACTCAAACTCAAACTCAAATTCATGTTCTCCAATTATTGATTCTCTCTCTCTCTCCGATTCGATTCGGTTAGATTCGATTCGATCTTCCTATGGAACAACCGCTTCAACCGGAAATAGACTCGAGCCTCGGCGCTTCCGAGAGGGCGGCGGCGGAGGTCTTGAGCCGCGGTGTTAGGGATTTGCAGGAATCGCAGCTCGTTGGAGCTCCTGTCTCGCTCGCTCGCGATGTTGACATGGCGGAGAGAGACGGTGGTTGTAATTTGGAGGTCACCGCCGTGGACGGTGGCGCCGTTTTGAAAAGGAAGCGGGGTCGACCGGCGAAGGGGATTCCGAAAATGAGTCCTCCGTTGAGGCAGAAGAAGGACGATGAGGATGTTTGTTTTATATGCTTCGATGGTGGGAGCCTCGTTCTCTGCGATCGCCGGTGAGTTATGATGATTTAGCAATTGTTTCACTTGGTGGTTATTTATACGGAGATTCGGGGACCTTTAATTGATCTTTTTGATTTTGTCTTTGTGTTTATAAATTCTATCTCCACTTGGCTTTTAGCTCGCAATTAAGGTGGCTTATGCGTTACTGAATTGTAATCATTCGAGTCAATATTTTGCAGTATTTATTTATTTCTCTCTCTCTCTTTTCATTTCCTTTTTTAGGGGTTGTCCAAAAGCGTATCATCCCTCGTGTATTAAGCGAGACGATGCTTTCTTCCGTTCAAAGGCCAAATGGAATTGCGGTATGTTGCTTCTTAAACTGCGTTTGTTCTTACTTGTCTTTACTTTGCTGGCTTACCATTATTAACATGCAATTGGATTTAATTTCGTTAACCTGATTTGATTTTTGAAATATAGTTCAATTCCCTATGCACGTGTCACTTTTTTGTGTTTTTGCTGGAAACGTTTGAACAAATGTCTTAATTTATACAGATTCAATTCGTTATTCTCTAACGCTATTCATCTATTATCTCGTTTAATAGTCTCGTAATTATTACATTTGCCAATTAATGCACACTCACTCCTTATTTTTGAGAAGTCAATCGCCTCTATTTGTTTCGGATTTTAGTAATTTAGTATGTATTTTAATGAACATTCAATTTTGTGCTACTCAGGCTGGCATATATGTAGCAGTTGTCAGAAGGCATCCCATTATATGTGCTATACTTGTACGTATTCTTTGTGCAAGGGATGTACAAAAGATGCTGATTTTGTCTGTGTCAGAGGAAATAAAGGTTTATGTGGAATATGCATGAGAACGATAATGCTGATTGAGAACAGTGCCCCGGGAAACAAGGAAACGGTAAGCTAAACTTTTTTATCCGTGCTGGTACACTCATACTATTTCCCCCCTGCACTCCTCTCTCTATTTCGTATGTATGCCAGGAGAGGAAAAAAGGTGTGTGGGGGGACGGGGAGTTTACTTGATGTTGAGTTATTGATTCATTATTCCATGATGGTCTAATCTTCATCTTTTTTCTGCCCTTGTGCTATTTTGATGACAAAAGCAGCTGGGAGTATCTTTTCAAGGTGTATTGGATGTATTTGAAAGGGAAGCTATCTCTAAAGCTTGATGAGCTCCTTCGAGCTAAAAACCCATGGAAAGGTGATGCTCCTATTAGTTGTAAGGTTCAAACTCCCCTTGAACTTTATCATCTTAAAGATGACAAAGGTTCTGGTTCTGGTTCTGAGAACTCCTGTATAGACATAGAATCAAATAATTTGAAAAGCAAGAAGTTCAAGAGACAGCCGCAGCTTCTTAGTAAGGGAGATTGCTTTGATAGGATAAATTCAGGTGGTGACAGCATTGTGTCTTTGCCTGAATGCCCAAAATGGGCATCAAAGGAGCTTCTAGAGTTTGTTGCACATATGAAAAATGGTGATACATCACTGCTGTCTCAATTTGATGTCCAGACTCTCTTGCTGGAATATGTAAGGGAGAACAATCTTCGTGATCCTCAACAGAAATCCCAAATTGTTTGTGACTCTAGACTAGTAAATTTGTTTGGAAAAGCTCGTGTTGGCCATATTGAAATGCTAAAGCTCCTTGAGTCGCACTTCGTTATAAAAGACAATGTCCCAACCGTAAATACTTTTGGAGCAGGAATTATTGGTGCTGTTGCCAGCGAGCGGGAGGCCACTGACAATTACAATAAACAGTTGATGTTAGTTAATGATACGAGATGTAAAACACATAACAAAGCTGGTGTGCTAGTGCCACAAAATAATCCAGATGTATATGCTGCAATAAATGTTGACAACATTAACTTGATCTACTTGCGGCGAAGTCTGATGGAGAATCTAACTGAAGATACTGAAAAGATTCATGAAATGGTTGTTGGTTCATTTGTGCGGATAAGAATCTCAAGTGGCGATCAAAAACAAGATATGTATAGGCTTGTCCAAGTTGTAGGTATATGAGCTTTTACAACATACGATACTCAGGGTAAATTTCACTTATTGTAAATTGCATAGGACTTGAAACTGGTGTTGGTAACTACTTGTGCAGGTACAGTTAAGGTTGCTGAACCTTACAGAATTGGCACAAGAATGACTGATATTAAGCTTGAAATTTCAAACTTAAACAGGAAGGAGGTCATATCGATAGATGAGATTTCGAATCAGGAGTTCTCTGAGGTGAATGGGATTTTACTTTAATCATATTTCCTTTTGTGGATTCTCTAGAATGTGTAGAAGATTTATGTTTCTTCAATGGGCATTTGCCGATGGTTAATAACTTAATATATTTATTTCACGTCCAGGATGAATGCAAGCGCTTGCGTCAGAGTATACAATATGGGTTCTCAAAGAGATTGACTGTGGTTAGTGTGTATATTATGTCAACTTCCATTAAGTATACTGTATTTTGTGTGAGTTCAAGATGACTGTTTTTGTTGGTTGTAGGGAGAGATTCTGGAGAAAGCACTGACACTTCAAGCAATTAGAGTTAATGATGTAAGTTCCTTTCTTTTCTTTTCTTTTTTCTTTTTGAAAAAAAAAATCTGGTATAGAAATAGAAATATGGTTCATGATTAATGCTTATTTTTATTGTAAGAAAAACTCAATGCATAGAAAATTATATAGAAATTTAATAGGCTACCCTATCATGTGTTAGTTAACTACATCCACCCTTATCATTTGAATGGCATATTTTTTATTTGCCACTTAACAATTGCCAAGTGCATTCAATATGTGAATTTGGTGAAATTTTTTGGTAGAAACAGCAATTCTCTTTTCATTATTTCTCTCTTATTTTATTATCTAAGTAATATATATATATTCGAGCATGGTCAATGTCATACTTTAATATTGTATATTTAAAATTTTATTAGGTGTATTGTTTGTCTAAATTTAAAACTTTGTGCTCTTTTATTGATGTAGTTGCTGGAGGCTGAGATATTGCGGCTTAATCATCTTCGTGATAGAGCAAATGAAAAGGGGCATAGAAAAGAATATCCTTTACCTCTTCATACTATACTCTCTTTTATACTCCTCTTCCAATAGTATAAATTGTGGGTACTGTATAATGCGTAGTTTGATTCTACAACTATTCATTATCCATAGGTGAAATGTACGCGTAAAAATACGGACAAGTTTATGTGAATTAAAAAATTAGGGATACCTAGATGAATGAAAGTTATAATGTTTGGATTTCTATGGAGGCATAACATGCTAAAAAATATTGTAGTTTTATTTATTCATTATTCTGTTTTATTTTATCTTGTACATGTATCTATTCTTGCTTAACTACATTTTTATTTACCATTTCTGTTAAATATATAATGCGTAAATGAATCTGCACTCATGTGATATGGTGCAATATTTTGGTTTTAACTAATTGGACATACATGGAGATGGAGTTAATATTTGTAAACAATGGAGAAAATTTAACGAGTGGGTCAAGCAATAAATGGGTAGGTGCACATTAGTTGGTGATTGCTTCTCTGCTTATTTATTCATATGCCAAAGTCATGATCAATGTTCCTTGACCAAACTGCACGCACAGAGAATGTGTGGAGAAGTTGCAGCTACTGAACTCACCGGAGGAACGTCAGCGTAGGCTGCATGAAATTCCGGATGTACACTCTGACCCCAATTTGGAGTTAATGTTTGAGTCCGATGAAGATGCTGCAGAGTCGTCAGATGAAAGGAAGCAAGGTAGCATTCATTTACCCTACAGACCTAGTTTTCATGTTTCTTTTAGCAGTTATCCAGACAATGCTTGTCTCATGGTAACTATGCCTCCCAATTTCTGAGTTCCACCTTCGGGTTTTGTGAAGAGTTCTATTCATAAGACTCTTTTATTCCTCGCACAACACAGTAATTCTTTCCCGAAAATGTCGTGAAACGTATAACTGAAGATTTAATTAAAACTTATTACGTAACTGAAGAATTAAATTAAAACTTATTACGTAACGTAAGAATTAAATTAAAAACAGTTTTAAATTCAAATTTTGAATTCAAATTTTGAATTCAATTTTTGAATTCAAAATTTCACTTCTTTTTCCTGTAAAAACACAACTAAAAGGGTGCATATTATTGACACACAAAGAATCAACATAATTAGCAAATATGTATTTAAATTGCTCTCTTATGACTCAATTCTTGTCAATTTTAACACATAAAAATCACACTTGCCAGAGGCACATCAGTTTTCCCCAAATCATATTCACAGTATCTTAATATCTTTTTGTTTGGATATATGTTTTTTATAATTATTTCTTATAAAGTTGCAATTCTATTATAAGTTATGCTATGAGAATCGCTTTGTGTTTTTGGATCATTGTGTGCATTGAAAGAAGTGGAATTATATCCTGATGAGCGATGATCTAAAATCCGTAAAGTGTATAAAGTAGTTAGAGCAGATTGATTATCCATTACTTGTTAATTATCATTCTTTATAATTTTGATACTTGGTTATGAAAAATAATTTTCCTTTTTAGATAGATAAGTAGCTCAACACACATTCATTATGTGATTTTCTTTACGTGTATATATATAATTTTGTATTTTAACATTAAGTGGTAGAAAATAGAAATTTTACGTTTCGTGTCGTTTCTACGTTTTACGTTTCTACCATCCTTTTCGTTTCTATGTAAAAACTCGAGTTTGACCACATTGATTTACGGGAACAAATTTGAATTTCAAATTAGCAAAGTCTTAAAAACTATTTTCGATATCTTATTTATTTAAATGGATTATGGTAATAACATAATTAAGTTTGATTCGCATATGATGAACATTTGAATTATCGCACTTGACAGAATTTGATTAGCTGTAGTATTTAAAGAAATGAATTTATCAACTAGAATCTTGGTATTTAAAGTCATTTATGGAAAACAATAATGTATTTAAAAAAAATCAATGAAATAAATATTATAATCACAGTTGACTTTTTCAATACATAATTATCATTTATTGTAATTAACTCATTTAATTGAAGAAAATCATAACTTCATTTCAAATTGAAATAAATGATAACCAATTGAAATAAATGATAGTAAGATAATAATCATTACTTAATGTATTCATAAAAAAATAAACACGAAACGTCAAACATAAAATATTATAATCACATTTTAACACAGTTTATTTTCGTCACATAAATAATTATCATTTATTGTAATCAATTCATTTAATTCACGAAATCGTAACGTTTAATTAAAATCATTTCAAATTGAATTAAATGATAGTCAATTGAAATAAATGATATTAAGTTCTGAGCGTAAACGGTGGTGAAATTTTTTTTATAAATATATGGTTTCACCAGTCCAATTCTCATTTCCATTCTCCAATTCCAATTCCTTGTGCTCTGCCCACTCATCACACCAGACCGACCACGCTCCAATTCCTGCCAATACTAGGGCTTTGCTCTCTATCACGCAACTCATCTTCATGTTCTCCATTTCTTGATTCTCTCCCTTCGATTCGATTCGATTCCCTTTTTGTTCTGTTCATATGGAACAGCAGCAGAAAACAACCACCACCGCTGCGGCGCCGGCGGAGCTCGTGAGCGGTGGTTTAAAGAATTTAGAGAAGTCTGAGAAGCTCGTTGGTGTCCGTGTCACGCGCGCTCGCAGTGTTGGCATGGCGGAGAGAAACGATGGTCGTCGCGACGTGACCGTTTTGAAAAGGAAGCGTGGTCGTCCAGCTGATAGCCTTACGAAAACGAAAATGAAAACGACTCCACCGTTGAACGACGAGGAAGATGTTTGTTTTTTATGCTTCGATGGCGGCAGCCTCGTTCTCTGTGATCGCCGGTGAGTCATCATTCTTCATTCCGATAATATAGGAAACTTTACTTTGGACTCCATGTGTATAATTGCTCACTATTTGGCACTTTGTGTTTATAAAATTCTATCTGTACTTGGCTTTTACCTTGCAATTAAGGTCGCTCATGCGTTATTGGGTTAAAAATTACAATCATTCGAGTGTTCATTTATTTATTTATTTTCTCTCTTCATTTTCCTTTTTTTAGGGGTTGCCCTAAAGCGTATCATCCCGCGTGTGTTAAGCGAGACGAAGCTTTCTTCCAAACAAAGGCCAAATGGAATTGTGGTATGTTGCTTCTTAATCTGCGTTTGTTGTTCGTTACTAACATGCAAGTGGATCTCATTTGGCTAGCTGCGTATGTTCTTTGAAATGTACTTGGAATAATATAATGTTGATTACACTTACATTCTGTATACATTTCCATCCATACAAATATAGGAGTTTTAATTAAAATTTAAGTTACAAAATCATATACTTATTCACCTGTATGAGATTAGAGATATTTGAATTGATTTAAAATTTTAATAGTAAAAGTAATTAACTTAATATTGTTCATATAAGATCTAATCATTTATCAATGAAATCTGAAGTCATACTTTATAAAATTCGAACATATATAAAACAATAGGGTTGATTAACTGACGATACAATTGTATCAAGGGAACATTAATTTGGAGGGGGGAAATTCATGTACAATTGACATTGGCTCATGGATTGTGATTTATATAAATACTATATAGATTTCCTATGCATGTGCCGCTTCTTTGTGTTTTTGCCACAAACATTTGGATAGATGTTTTTGCCACAAACATTCTGTATTCTCCTATGCTATTCATTTATTATCTCTTTTAATGGAGTCTCTCAATTATTACATTTGCCAATTTTTGCACACTCACTCCTTATATTTGAGAAGTCACTCTCATCTATTTGTTTTGGATTTTAATATTTTAATATGTATTAATTGGCATAGCTTTCCTTTAATAATCATTCATTTTTGTACTACTTAGGTTTGCATATATGTAGCAGATGTCGGAAGGCATCCCATTATATGTGCTATACTTGTACGTATTCTTTGTGCAAGCGATGTACAAAGGATGCTGATTTTGTCTGTGTCAGAGGAAATAAAGGTTTATGTGGAATATGCATGAAGACTATAATGCTGATTGAAAACAGTGTCCAGGGAAATAAGGCAATGGTATGTCAAGTGGATTTTGATGACAGAAGCAACTGGGAGTATCTTTTCAAGGTGTATTGGATTTATTTGAAAGAGAAGCTATCTTTAACATTTGATGAACTCCTTCGAGCTAAAAGCCCATGGAATGGTGCTACTCCTATGAGGTGTATGGTTGGAACTCCTCAAGAACTTTTTCTTCTTAAAAATGACAAAGGTTCTGGTTCTGAGAACGCCAGTATAGACACAGAATTAAATAATTTGAAAAACAAGAAGTCTAAGGGAGGACATATTTGTGATGGTGTCTTGAATGATGTTGGATGCAATACACAAGACTTAACCATTATCCGTGAGCCAACTGGGAGTATATCTATAATAAAGAACCAAATCAACCCTAATATATCAGCAATTGAAAATAGCACTAATGCAGGAGATGCGAGATTAGAAGCGTCTGGTGTTGCAGCGGGCATTTCATTATTACCTCTCTCTACAGGGATGAAGCAGCCAATTAGTGATTTTGTGGATGTTAAATCATGGCATTATCAGGATCCAACTGGGAACGTTAAGGGACCTTTTTCTATGTTGCAGCTGTCTAAGTTGAATGCAATTGGACATTTCCCTCCAGATCTCCGAATATGGAAGGTAGATGAGGAACAAGATAACTCTATATTGTTAGCTGATGCACTAAGTGGGAAGTTTTCCAAAAATGTGTCATTGCCATACAACAGCATACAGCTATCTTTGGAGGCCAGTGTCACAAGGAACGGAAATTTGGAGGCCAGTGTCACAAGGAACGGAAATCATGCAAACAGCCAAATTGTCGAGGACAGCAGGGAGCAAAGGGTGGAAGATACTTGTACCCAATCTAATGGAAAAGATGAATCTGTTAGGAGCAATGGATGGCACTCTCAGTCTCCTTGTTGGACTGTACAAGAAGATGGGAATAACAATGAGGAACAAAGTGGAATTCTTGAAAGGAAGGAGGAGCCATCAAAGGGTGAAATTTCTTGTCATGACCGTCCCCATGTATACCCTTCCCTACCTTCAATTACCTTTTCTGAGAAATTGAATGAGAATCCTTCTGATAAATTAAGGGAAGATCATAGGACTGAGGGAAACTCTGAAGATAATGGAAATTGTGGCTCAAACAGGATTTCTGAGTGTCAGAGTAATAGTGTGCAAACTTGTCACAAACAATCTTATGGTGAAGAGAATTCTGGCCAGATTGGCCTGAACTGGAGATGCCCTGATGTAGTTCATCCAGCATGTAATACATCTATATGGGAGACAATATTTGGCGATCCCATGGATTTTGAAGAATCCATTTCAGATCTGTTGGCAGAAATGGAGGCAATAGAGTCACTTGAAGGCGTGGAATCTCCCACTTCAATCATGAAATGTGATGAGGAGTTGACTGACGGCTGCATAACTGATTGTCTCAGTTTTGCACTTGGGCCCCCAATGCACGATGCTGGTAAAGGTGATGCAGTGAGTTCCACATGCGATTTACAATTACCTTCTCAATCACCAACAGCAGAGGAACCATTTCGGCAAGCAGATGTACCCCATCATTCCTCAATTAGTTCTGAAGTTGAGGTGGGTATAAAGAACATTAGAATTTCATGTAATTACTGGCAATCAGGGTCAGAAAACTCTCTTATTATAGTCTCAAGTAATATGTATTTTGAAAATTTACTTTAAAAGGATTACTTTTAGTCGACAGGAACTCATCTATTAATTTTGTGCAGTCTACACTCCCAAATATTAGCTGGAATCCAACCGATCTATTTTCCTGGTATCCAAATTGTAAGTTGTTTCTCCACTTCCTTTGCTACGCATAACTATTTTGGCAAGTTCCTATCATGTCTTGAATAATTAGAGCTAGCGTTCGTAATTCTTTGAATTTGGATGTTTTGCTTAAATGGTTCTTTGGATTTGCAGATTGACGGATAGGCTTACGACCATTTTTCGAAGTAAAGGCAAGAGGTTACAAGCTTGCAAAGAATGTTGTTATAAACAGGATCTCCGATTCATGTGGGTCTAAGATTTGTGTAGCCAAAGCATAATCTGTCCGTCAATCTGCAAACAAATCTTACGACCATTTTTGTTAATTTGCAGATTGACGGACATATTATGCTTACGACCATTTTTCTTATCTTTTGGCTACACAAATCTTAGACCCACATGAATCGGAGATCCTGTTTATAACAACATTCTTTGCAAGCTTGTAACCTCTTGCCTTTACTTCGTTTTTTGTTTTTTGATGAATAAAAGCATTAGTGTTGAGGTTCTTGGTAGTCTACCCTGCGTGGTAATTTCTTTGAATTTTAAATGTGAAGAAGTTATTAGATTTTGGGAATAGATCCTCGATATGATGTCATGAAATAGAATTTCTTTTTTTGGTGAAAAGAAATAGAATTTTTATATAGTTGAGATCTTCTCATATAATCTCATCTCACATGAGATGATTACTTCCCCTGCATTTCCTTGTTAAACGGATCTGGGTTCCTTTACTGCTCATCAAAATCATGGGATTGAATCGTACAAAAGTAAACAAATTCTTGGATTGAATTAACCTCTAACACCCCAAATTTCTAACAATTTATAACAGCATAAATAAATTCAATGATTTTATAAATAATAGCGACAAGTGCCAGGCTCTTTATCAAATTCAAATATAACCAAAGACTAAAGTTTAAATAAAACAAATATGTCTTATGCATTTATTTAAGGGGATGGTTATACTCTATGTAGCACCGACACCGACACGGGACACGTGACACGATACGACACGACACGACACTCCGACACGTTAATTCTAAAAAATGTTAGATTTCGACACGTTAGGACACGTTTTGATATTAAATAATATTTTTAATTTATGTAGTGTGTATTATATTTAATATTCAATAATTTAACAAAAAAATGAAACTAAACTTATAATATTCATCAATTTTGTAAAGAAATATAAGATATCCCAAATACTTATATTAAACTCAATAAAATGGTAATAATAATCTAACGAATCTAATAGATGGAATTAAAAACTCAACGCAACGCAACCTTTGAAACGTTTTTTGAATTTTTATAACACGTGTTGGAGTGTCGGGGAGTGTCGGAGTGTCGGATAGTTTCGGGAAGTGTCGGACACGACACGTTAAGATTTTTGAAGTGTCGGTGCTTCATCTAACGATTCATAATTGTCTTTTATAATCCTAATTTTTACTCTCATCTCTCTTTGTCTCTACCTAGGTTTGAGATATGCAAATTTCTTCCTCCAAATTTTTCTAGATTCAAATTTTTGTTCGTCCATCTTCCTCCAAATTTTTCTGGATTCAAGTTTCTGTTCATCCATATGTGGAACTAAAGTTGTTTTGTTTATCAGGATGTTCAAGATAATTTTGATTCTGATTGTGATCAAGATCCATTGGAAGAATGATTTATAAAGTAATGAATTTTTAATAACCAATGAAATAATGGATTTTTAATAACGAATGAATTATTAAAGTAATGGAAGAATTGTTTATCAAACAAAGAAGTAATGGAAGAATTGCAATCACTGTGCAATTCATTAGATATGTTTAGAAAAGAATTGCAATCAGCGTTCATGGATGAAAACATACATATGGTTTAGAAAAGAAATGCGATCAACGTTGATTCATAATAAGTTGTATACAAAGAATTGCAATCAGCGACCAACGATGCAAAAAATTAATTCGTGTTCAATTATTTGTTTTGATGAGATATTTTTGTTGGAATTGAAGTTCGAATTTCTATAACGATGAAGAGAGGAGGATGAGAGAGGTGATTCCCAAACCTAAAGAGAGATGTGCCTAGCAAACTTAGAGAGAGACAATGAGGGGATGTGAGAGTAAAAATTAGGATTATAAGGAGTAATTATGAACCGTTAGATTTAATTCTAATCTAACGGTGATAAGATTGGTTGTAAGGGTGGTAAATTTATCTGGTGGTAAGTATAACCTTCCCCTTTATTTAAATCTCATAAACTTATAAACTAGCCAGAAAAGTCTGTTTCGTGATCTCACTGCCCACAGCTAACCCTATTCTTTGCAATCAGCTTCACTAAAAATCTGCTTCCCCGCAGGATCATTGCAGTCAAACAAACACAACTGGTAATCCCAATCAAAATACAATTAATGTAATTAATAACAAATTAAATCAAATATATATAATCAAATTGTGATAAATCAATTCCACATTAATAAAATCAAATATCAATATAATATTTATCATATATATTCTTAATCATAATCACATCAAATTATCAGCTTCAACATATATTCACATCGAATCAAATTTCATTCATAATCTTTATTAAGTTTATTTAGTGGAGTAGTGGGAAGAGAACCATGGTAGGCCCGGAAAACCTTTCATTCATAATCTTTATTAAGTTTATTTAGTGGAGTAGTGGAAAGAGAACCATGGTATACCCGGGAAATCCTGTCAGTCTACCCTGTGACCCGGGAAACCCTGTTAGTCACAAACAAATCACATTGGCCATAATCAATTCACATCTTCCTAGTGTCCTGTATATCCTGCCAGACACCTCTTCCCAAAGTTGCTAGTAGTATCCCGAGAAACCCTGCCAGATACCACTTTGAGAAGAACGGATATTCTCTGTTCACATCGTATAAATATATCGGAGGCATAAAGCCCAAGGGTTGTGTTCATCACTTTGGGAGGTACCATTCCAAAGATATCTTCCCACTATTATTTATTAATATCACACACAATCAATTCAATCTTATCACAAATAGTTTTCATGATTTGCACATCAATTTAATCAAGAGTGTAATTTCTAAATTCAACCTTTCGATAATATCATAATTTCCAAGTTCAATCTTTCAATAATATCATAATTTTCAAACTCAATCTTTTAATAATATCATAATTTTCATATTCAACATCTATCATAGAAAAACCTAAATTCAATATTCATATCAAAAGTTTCCAAAGAAAAATTCAAATATTCACATCTAATAAATTTAATAGGAAATATAACTATAGTGCCCTAAGCATCGAGATTACATCAAAAATTCATATAAAGCTAACCCTTGACTCTCTAGGGATTAGGATTACACCTACCAAAATTACATATAACCTATGGCTCTTTAAGGGTTAGGATTACACCTACCAAAATTACATATAACCTAGGACTCTTTAAGATTTAGGGTTACCTGGTCTCCGTGTTGGCTACCTTTTAGAAGAAAAGTGATTGGTGGAAGAAAAATGGTGGGTAACTAGGGGTGTTAACGGGCCGAGCCGAGCCGAGCTTTTATCTTAACGGGCCAAACCTGTATTTAAACGTGTCAGACTGGCCTTAGCCTGTCACCTGTTACGAATATAATATTAGCCTGTGGCCTTGGTTCATTTACAAAAAATAAAAGTCTGTCTTAAGCCTGTGGCCTGTTTATTTATTAAAAATAAAAACCTTAACTTTCAATTTGCAACAATATTTAACCCATTAATCATGCACTCATATGTATTTTTTTGTAAGAAAATAATAGCTGTTTCTTTATAATAAAAAAACATATTAATATTAAAAAGTCAAAATAACAATGACACATTTACTTTACTTTACGTTGCTTTTCCTTAAAAAAAATTTGAACAAAGGGAAAAGCAACAGAACTAGAAACAAAACAGAGTCTAGGGCAAGTAGTGCCCATCAAATCTCTAGCAAACAGCTCTCTACAATCCATAGGGACTTCAAGAAAAAGCTGTAGATCCCAGGTGTCTAATAGTTGCCAAAGCATCAGCAACAGAATTACCTTCATATTTTTTTTTGTCATTTTTAATCTTTCTTTTTCTACATCTTATATCTTCATCTTCATATCTCTTATTTCTTTACTAATCGTTGTTAGTAATTATGAAAATTGGCACTCGCTGTCTCAAATGATTAATATAAAAATATAAAAATAAATAAATTTATTGTATACGGGCCAGCCTCCAAGGCTTCAAGGCCGGGCTTAGCTATAGAAGCCTGAGGCCTTTTAAATAAAAAGGCTTTTGCATGAGTATAAGTCTGGATCCAGTAATTAAAAAAGTCGGGCCGAGCCTAAGGCCCCTGGCCTTATTATCACCCCTACCGGTAACCAAAGGAAAATAAATTTTGAAGTAAGAAGGGAGAAAGTAGAGGAGAAGAGAAATGGAGAAATGTCGAGAATTGGAAAGTGATTTGTTTTGTTTAGGTTGACTCCTATTTATAGCTGAAATTTTAAAACCAATACATTAATAACGGTCATCACATTTATTCCGATTATAAAAACTGAAACATTAATTACAGATAACGGTTATCACATTTATTTTGATTATAAAAACTGCAGGTAAAATTTTAAATATGATTAATATATTAATGGTTACAAAATCAATAATAATAATTATCGTTATAACCAACCATAACTGTTGAGCGTTATAACTAGGGGTGTTAACGGGCCGAGCCGAGCTGAGCCGAGCTTTGATCTTAACGGGCCAAGCCTGTATTTAAACATGTCCGACTGGCCTTAGCCTGTTACCTGCCACGAATATAATATTGGCCTGTGGCCTGGTTTATTTACAAAAAATAAAAGCCTGTGTGAAGCCTGTCTTAGCCTGTTAGCATGTTAAAGAATAAAAATAAGAGAAAAAAATTCCACAAAAAATCAATTTCCAGATAGAAACCTTAGATTCCAATTTGCAGCAATAATTTACAAAGTCTACAATAAATAAATAAAAATTAAAGTGAGAGAAGGTAGATAACAAGTTATATTATCTTAGCCCATTATAAAAAAAGGTGCCAACAAAAATTAAAAAATAAATAAATTGACACAAACAAGCGGTGCACAGTGGAACAAATGAGTTTTTGTGGGTTTGTTTGTGTGAAGGAGGATGAAGGATAATATAGAACAACTGTAATATCCCAGGAAAATAATAGTAATTTATAATACAATAAATTAATAATAGTAATAAATTATAAATTAGTAATAATAATAATGGATGATAAATTGTGATTATTTGATTGATTATTATGCTTTAATGTTTGATTATTTGATTGGTAATGTTTGATTGGATTATGATGAGTTAACAAACATAAATTGTTTAGATATGATGATTCAACAAACATAAATTATTTAGATATGATGATTCAACAAACATAAATTGTTTAGATAAGATGAGTCAACAAACATAAATTGTTTAGATATGATGATTCAACAAACATAAATTGTTTAGATAAGATGAGTCAACAAACATAAATTATTTAGATATGATGAGTCAACAAATATAAATTGTTTAGATATGATGAGTCAACATGGAGTCAGTAATGTATAAGCCCAAAACTTCAACTATAAATAGAGGCCTAGCCTAACCAAACCAATTCACTCTTCAACATTTCTCCTCTACTCTCTCTTCTCACTCCAAAAAAAGTTTTTTTTAATTATTTTCAATTTTTTATATTTTTTTCTGATTATCAATCGGTTCTCTGCCCCAAATTTTTCCCTTTAGAAGTTAGCGAAAACGGAGACCAGGTAATCCTAATCCCTAGGTATTTTTGGATTATATTTTATGTGAAATTTGGTATGTGTAATCCTAAGCTCTAGAGTCATATAGAATTTGTTATGATGTAACCCTAATCTCTAGAGTCATATAGAATTTGTTATGATGTAATCCTAATTTCTAGAGTCCTACAGAATTTGTTATGATGTAATCTTAATCCTTGGGTATTCGTACGTTATCTCTTTTATATGAAATTTGAGTGTAATCCTAATTCTTAAAGAGTCATAGGTTATATGTAATTTTGGTAGGTGTAATCCTAATTCTTAAAGAGTCATAGGTTATATGTAATTTTGGTAGGTGTAATCCTAATCCCTAGAGAGTCAAGGGTTAGCTTTATATGAATTCTTGATGTAATCTCGATGCTTAGGGCACTATAGTTATATTTCCTATTAAATTTATTAGATGTGAATATTTGAATTTTTCTTTGGAAACTTTTAATATGATGATTGAATTTGGGTTTTTCTATGATAGATGTTGAATATGAAAATTATGATATTATTGAAAGATTGAGTTTGAA